>JBAFWW010033608.1:7324-35524 GCA_036873685.1 Agapornis canus | reverse complement strand
TCCCCATCCCTCTGGAAGCAGGGGAGGGCAAGAAAGGGGGGGTTGAGTGAGTGAATGAGCTGTGTGGCTGGGTTTAAACCACGACATGGGCATATTATAGACAGAGTAATGGAGATCAAATTGGTAGTGTGATTGAATTATATATCACTGTTGCTAATTTTTGCTGAGTATAACATTATATTTGTATTGTGATTTTAGCATATTATATGTCACTCTGCTAGAAGAAAAATTCCATATTGCATCAGACATCTTCAAACAAGTAAATGTGATATTAAACACATATTCCTCCACATGTATCTGAAAGAATCTAAAAAATTCTGGTCAGGTAGTGTTAGACTCTGCCAACCTGCAATGACCATTCTTCTTCCTGCAATTGTCTCTAGCCATGATTATAAATAAGCACATATTTAGAGAAAAGGGTTTTTTTCTTTGTTAAAGATGGGGCAATAGTAAAAGAAAAACACAATTTTAGAACCTATTCGCTCATCTTAATGATAATAGAAACAATAACAGCCATCTTCATTTATGGTTATAAATTTTGTATGTTTATCTATGTATACAGAAACAGGTATTTTAATTGCAGTGCAATTAAATTAACTTCATAATGTTTCATAGCATGCCATGAATAATATATAAGACATAAAGTGAAATCTGTCTCTGTAATTCCTGGTCTGATGATGCCAATTAGTGGATTTGAATACTACATCCAGCTGTAGCAAAGGAGAACACAATGCGCTTGATTGGCAGAGGTATTCAATTCCAAGTGCCGCGTTATTGCCCTGCTTGTGTTTTAACAGTGCACACTGTCCAGTGAGCCTTTTCTCACAGGCAAATGCAATGGTTAAAATCTGTCTTTGTGATCACTGCTTAGATACTGCCCATATTTCAGAGATTTATGCAAAAAGGATCGCTGAAATATCTGTGGAGTAATAAGCATTTCCTCATAAGACACTTCTTGGCTTTCTGAAGGTGATACAGTAAACCTGCTTCTCTACTTAGCTATATGTCATTTCTTCCTTCTAAGCTTCTCATCTTTCCATATTTCTATGGTGTTGAAAAGCATGAAGATATTTACTGGGTTCATCCTGCTGCTGGCCTTTTGCTGATGCCTGTCCTACTAAATACAAAGTTGAATTACTAAGTTCTTTAACACAGTAAAGAGAAGGTCCCTGGCTGACTTCAGGAAGAGAAATAAATCACCAGAAATCTTATAAGAAGGTCTGCCCTTACTGAACAGTTAGCAGTTGGATGAGGTTTGGTATGTGTATGTGTACCCTAACCAATAAATAAAGACAGTCCTATGGTTGCCCAGTCTTGGAAGTGAAAATTGTAAGCATGCTTGCATGTTCTCATGAATCCCAAAAGTTTTCATTTTTTGGCTGCAATCACATTCAGCTATTAATACTATCCCCTCAACTTTTGCTTGGATTTTAAGCCCAAGAGTGTTTATCAGCCAAACATATCATAAACAAGCTGTTCATGTACCAAGGTAATGGTTGCTATAAAGGATTTGGTTTTGGGGTTTGTTTGTTTGTTTGTTTGTTTTTTTGTTATGTGTGGAAAATGTTTGATTTTGCTACTTTAAAAAGGAATCCTTACCCAATGCATCAGTTCTGGTATTATGAACTATTAATTTTGCATTTAAAGGAAAAGATCTTTTATGTCAAAAGCCTCACTGAAAAAGGAAGCCGAATCCTGTTTCAGTAACTGAGTAAGATGCTGTATGAAACTTGTGGATTAATACAAGCACTTCCTTCTTTCTCACTCTCACCTTTTCTTGCTTTTTTCCTTTTCAGCATTAATTTCTTTGTATTCTATGTGTTGCAAGAAGCTGAATGATAAAAACATTGAGGTTAAAATATGAGAATTAAACCAACCTCTAAAATCCTGTGCACTGTGTTTCATGTCTGGTACCTAGAAAACCTTTATATTTTTGTAAGTGGGTAAGCATGAAAGTGCTTATAAAATAGAACAGAAGTGTGGCCCCAGCTGGAGGACATATGATTTACTTGGGGAAAACCCACCAAATTTATACATTTATATGTGTAAATACACTTGTGTGTTTATGATATGCTACCACAGGTGCTGACTACTGTAGGCAGATTGCTTGAATTTTCTCTTTTGGAGGTTAATGGAGTTCACGTGTTGCAAGAAATATTGGAATGACTAACACAGGTGAGACACTGGTTTCAGATTTTTACTTACTCTGGCCTTTGCACTA
This sequence comes from Agapornis canus, assembly GCA_036873685.1. Classification (NCBI taxonomy): domain Eukaryota; kingdom Metazoa; phylum Chordata; class Aves; order Psittaciformes; family Psittacidae; genus Agapornis; species Agapornis canus. The sequence continues at coordinate 33,303 of JBAFWW010033608.1, read as the reverse complement.
ATTTGACACAAAAATACTTGTGGCTGGCAAAGCACAGATGTTTAGAACATAATGTGTTTCAATAGCAGGATACCTTCCAATTGCGTGTCCCTATTTCCACAAATTCAAAGCCCTAGTTTTAGCTTTAAAAGATGAGAGTGAGATGAGTGATGAAACAAGTCCTAGATTTCCTTTTTTTTCCCCCCTATTCTGCTTGTTGAATTTGATAGACTTTTAAAGCATGTCTTCTGAGAGGCAATTTCAGACAGTTCTCTTAGCATTGTCCAATTATGCATTGGCTGCAGCTCACTGTATCTGTCAAAGTGTCACAGATGCTTTCATAGAGGCAATATATTGCTTTTTCAGACCCAAGAGAGGGGAAAAATCAGGCACCCCTGCATCTTCTCCTTAAGTAGGTGTTGGGCAAATTAGTCCCATTACAATACAGCAAGCATTAGTCCATTAAAGAGCTGGACTAAAGACTCCTCTGTGTAAATGATCAAATGGTTTTACTGTATATTTGTATTAGTCATTTCCTGTTGTTCTTTAAAGAAAATTCTTGATACCTAATATTTAAAATGTCTTAATTTCCAAATAAGCCAAACTTTTTTTTTTTAAAAAAAGGCAAATATTCCACATATTTAAAAAGGTAATTTATTCTTTTTTAATAATCAAATTAAATTACTTTTTGGCTCAAAGAACATTATACTTTCTCAATTTACAAGTGCCTATATAGTTATCCTGTGATTAATGTGTTTCCTTGTGTGAAAAACTTCTCTTCCTTCCCCAGATAATTTCTGCCGCTGTTCTCAGATTTAATGGTAGACCATATAAAAGACCAAGTCCTCAGTCAGAAAACTTAGACACCACTCCTAGAATGAACATACTCAATTCAAATTGGGAGGATTAAGGTGCTTCAACTCTCTTGAGGTACTTGGTTGGAAAGACTTGCGGTAGTAAATTGATACCTTGATCATGAAGTTTTCTTTTCTCACACTCCTTCTGTAACATAAGAAGTTTAAAGAACACGTACAAAAATTGGAAAAAAAGTACTGTATGCTTAGTTCCCTTCTCCTACAGAATACAAGGGCCAATGAGGACACCATTGGACAGAAAGCCACAAAAGGAGAGGCAGAGATGCTGAAGAAAGACCTCACAGAAACATGCATTAGATGCAGAATTACATTATCAAGATTGCAAAAGAAAAACTGAAAATTCCTGCAACAAACTGTTGAAGATATCAGGCAGTGACAAGCTCCTCTGTTCCAGAGAAGGTAGAAAGGATAAAGGATATAGTTCAAAGTGGAGAGGCTGGCAGAACAAGCTGTTGAGGATTGTTCATCTTAGAACCTCTTGTAAAACTATTTTGCACACAGAAGAGTACCTCATTTTCTAAGCAATATTTGACACTCATTTTTTCCCATCTATTCCAATCTGTTGAATAATTCAGTCTCTAAATCACCACACTCTGCCAAACAGAAGCTTTAGTCAATCATATTATTTGTATTAAATAGCTTGTAATGTATGTAGGTCCTTAAAACTCCCTGCTCCTAAAGGCTACAGTCTGGACCTTCATGCCAGTGCATGATCTTTTCAAAAAACTAAAGTTGCCTCTGATTTACATCAGATAATCAGGTTTTTGTGTTTTGATTTTTCATAATAATGATAGAGATATAATGGATAAAAACACCTTCTCAAAGAGTAAATATCCACTGCCTGATACAGCTAGGAAAATCTTGAGACCTACTTAATGCTGCTTGATGAAATAGTGTTGGGAATATTAATTTTCTAACTTGATCTACTTCACTACCCTTATTCTCCTAGTATTATTTTGATAGATCACTGAGGAGAGAGAAAAGAGCAATCCATATTTTTCCATTTGAGTAGATGATAAGCAAATTTTCCTGATTGAGATGTGCATTGGACCATTTAAAGAGCTGAAGATTGCTGTATGTAATAGAATGATTTTAATACATAGTTACTAAGAAACCAATTTCCTGTTACTCTGTAATGCCAATTATCCATTCAAGAGAGTCTGAATTTTACATCATCATGATGTTTTTTAATATAATTTCATTCTCTGATGAAAGGAAATGAGATTCCCTTATACTGGGTCTTTATTTTGACAAAAATGCCAATTAACTACTTTATACCATTTAGACTTCCCTATTATGTGAATCAGAAAATGGCTTCAGCTATTCTTTTAAAATAAAGCAGCAATGTAATATATTTTAAAAGCTATTTTAATCTCTGTACAGTAAAGGGCCTTCGTAAGTCACTGAAAGCTCTCTGCAGCATCATTTCCTTGGTTTCAGATTGGGCTACAAATCCCACATATGCTAATATTCATCCCATAAACAGCAGTTTATGAGGGTTTCCCCTCTTGACCAGAAGCTCTCAGTCTCCATTGTATTAGAGAAGTGTTATATAAAAAAACCCACCTAACACTGAAAAGCTTCTGGTTTTGTAAAGTCACAGGAACATTGTACAGATGAACATAGCTCTTGATCTCATAAACAAGCATTTTGAGGGTTCATTTCCATACCATAATTTCATTGACAGAATAAAATCAACAACTCATCCATGAAAAACTGGAAATGTGGTGATATGAATCTCATCATGGGAAAGAGAAAGTGCTAGATGTTAAATATGGTCCTTATCTATTTAAAACCATATCAGTTAAGCTAGTCTAACTTAACTGAAATTGTTATACTGAATCAGTACATACAAAGAATTAGAAAAATTATTTTTTTTCCAGTCTGTGTTGGTTGGCATTAGAAATCACAATGCTTGCTATCAGAAACCTATTGTTTATAATTCAGTTATAAGTATGCTGCTCAGAATATGTAAGTTTTCTTTTGATTAATGAGTATGTGATTCTGCATTGCATATCTGAAATCTGTCAAAGAATTTCAGTCTGAAATATAGTTAGAAACAGTAATGAAAAGCTATCAGAACACTGATAGAACACTGACTCTTTTTCCTTTACCAGATGAAGTATTCAGATGTATTTCACAAGTTAGATATTAACACTTCCTATTTGGTCATCTCCTTTCTCCCACATTGTGCAGTTGAAATGTTTCTGATTGATGCATGTTTATGAAATTAAACGGGTTACAAAATGAAAATCGACACTGTATCCTTAAAACCTGATGGTAAAATGCAAAAGGAATTTACAGATAAGGTTTTTGAAATAATATCCGATTTCTCAGAAAGGACCAGAAATTAATCTTTAATAAATTGGGTGATGTTCAGAGATTCCAGAAGTATATTCAAAAATGATTGTGCTTGTGCAACTCATCTGCTTTCTTCCAATTAAGACTGCCATTGTAGTTGCTTTTGTGTCCCTGTTACTATAGTAATGAAAATAGTAAAAACTGGATAGATACTGACTGACTGCTGTAACTGATACATAGTTTTTCACAATCTACATTCCACCCTTAATTTCTGAAATGACTATAAAATAGCATAATTTATCATAATCACTATAAAATAGCATAATTTATCATAAAAAAATAGCATAATTTGTCATAACAGGTATGTACACACATACCATTCACAGCACCTTCAGCAAATATGCAGAAATAAGTTGGTGGTTATTTTTTAAAGAATTAAGAAATTAAATTATTTTCTCCTATTTTTAAGTAAGCATTCCCTACCCCAAAGTTATTGCTATGCTGTGGAGAGTAAAACTAAAAGACAATTTGAGTTTCACTTTAAATTGACTGTTCAGCTTTGCTGTAGATTAAACTACTTTACATTTAATGAACATTCTTCTTTTCTAACAGCAAATGTACTTCACATGTGTATGTTTCAATTGTCTTTAAGTATTAATTTTTCTTAAGTTCAAATATCCATTAACATCAAATATTTACCTGCTTCCATTAAGCTGTTTCTGTGTCATTTGCAAATGCAGATATTGCTCAGCTTTTTAAATATCTCAAGAAATTTTCCCTCTAAACACCTTGATATTTATTTATTTATTTATGTATTTATGTATGTATGTATTTATTTATTTTATAGACTGTTTCCATGTATTTTCTTTACAAATGGGGAATGCTTTTTGGCTCTTTCTCATGTAGCAAGGTTGAGATTTTGTCATGGCAGCATTTACATTTCCACTTTTTCAGCTTTCTTTTAGCTTGAGATTTATTTCCCTCCAGCTGCTTTGATTGACTTGAATTTGCTGAGGTTCTTAACTTTTCCTACTGATGGAGCATAAGTGACTCAAAAAGCCTTGCCATAAGTAGAATGGGCAAAATAAGGATTTCATTTTGGGTAGAGGAGGAAAAGTCAGTGCCAAAGGTGCCTCACCACTCCCTGCCGATCTCTATTTTCTCCCCACACATTTAAAAGGAGGTGGGACATGTTTAAACTCCTGTTTATCCTGACAGGAGATTTTATTAGCACAGTCCATGGAGGCTAGACAGCTGCCCTTGAACTAAACAGCCCTTGAGCTAAATGTGCATTTTGTTTGGCCACTACAATTCAACATTCAATATGTTTTTCATGTATTTGCTACCCTTTGCAGGCTACATAGGGAGTTGTGACCTGAAGCCACTTTACAGCACAGTGATGCAGGACACCTGATTTCTCAAGCAACCATTGGGCTAAAGCTGGATGACAGAGCTGATTTAGTTTCTCTTTGTCACAAGTAGTCAATGGGCTTGGATATCTTGGTACACACAAGGAATATGCCTTGAATGCAACCTGTAGAAGGAAGTTCCCTTTGAAAACACCTTGGGATGTTTTTAACAAATGAGAGCTAAGCTCGTCTCTGACTCAGTCTGGGCCAGAGCTGGTAAGTAACTTGCCCATCAGCAAGTGGTCAGCACAAGGACCAGGGAAAGTCTGAAATAAACATGAGATACCATTCCTGCTTTCTTCACTTATAGAGGACAATAACTGACTTGCCTGTACAAACTGCAGATTATCTTTCCCTCAAAGAAGAGAATAGCTAATAGGGAGGAAGCCAAGACTAGTTGCTGTTCCAGGTCTGCTTTTTGTCTATAACTCTGGGTGAAATTCAAGTAAATTAGCACTGAAGGTGGATACAAAACCTATCTACCTAAATAATGTTAGAGCAACTTGAGAGTGGCATTCTTTAAAGTGTTTAGAAGTTTAAGTCACATTGATTGCAATGTTATTCAGACACTGAAAATGCTACTGGGCATCCATATATTTATTCAGGGGTGCAAATATATTTTAAAATCTACCTTTATTATTTGCCTATTCCTTTCATATGAATACAAGGTGCAGTAACTTATACAAAACTTTACCCACCTTCACAGACACCTAAGTGAAGCTGTGAACAGTTCAAACTTCATAAAATTAATATAAATTGGTTTTAAAGTTACATAAAAACTATGACAGCTTGCAGGGACAAGAGGTGAATCGATTTTCTGTCATGAAGTCTGAGATCCATGTAACTGGTGTGAATATGCTTCTTTCTGTATATGATGTTACTTTAAAGCTTGATAATGTTGATAGTTGTGAAGTCAGATGGATTAATAAATCTTTCATTTGGTTTAACCTGCAATGAAATTTCCTAATTTCATTTGTGGATAGCCTCCCTGATCATTACAGATGTGCTTCTTTCCATGAAATTAAATCTTCTATGCAGCACCCTGTGCAAAGTATCCATGACATGGTTTAGCTTCCTACAACAACGCTCATTAAATTTAGAGCCTAATGAACCGAAGTCTTTGCCAAAAGATGGCAATGTTCCACCAACACATCAAACCTAGAGAGCTGGTGTACTATCATGGCTTCTTCCCACCCATTTCTCACAGTCCCATATACTTTGATAAAAGGTAACTTTAAAGATAGGAGATTGGCAACCAACCCAAATTCAACAAGAATAAATAGCATTTGTCTCAATATGTTGCAAGACTAACTGCCTTGAATGTTTCTCCTCTACCTCAACCAAACTTGTCAAGGACTAAATACAAGTGGAGTAAAAAAACCATTTTATTGATCCTGATTTTACTTAGTATGGGTACTAAACCTATCAGTATCTAGGATAGCAGCTTTAGTTGTGAGTAAGGATCCAGCCCCCAGATCTTATGGGTCAAAACAGTGCCCACATTTTTAATGCATTAGCTTCAGCCATAGTCTTTCAACTCACTTTATAGATTCAGCATCATACGTTTTCTGACTTTACTAAAGCAGACAACTGAAACTGAAATATTTAAATAAAATGGAAGAGCCAATGCCTTTTGTAAAAAAGCTGTTGTAGTTCAGACAAGCTCTCACTGTGAAGCTGGCAAAAACATTTTAGCCCCTGTTTCCCAACCACTTTGTTCTGCTGCACTCCTGTTTCTTTGTGAAAGGCACTCAGAAATCCAGGGGTGGAACAATATCTGAAGGAAATGTTCAGCTTGGAGCCTCCGCAGTTTTGCTTACTGAGGTTACAGCCGTTCCCATGAGACTTTGCATGATCACATCAGTTACTCTGATGGCTAAATAGACGCCTCCTTCAACACCCCCCGTGTACAAATAACACAGTTCCTGAAGGAAGAGTATTGCCAGGGTGGCAAGAGATTGCTGAAAGGGGAGATAGGGATAATGAAGGCAGTGAGGAATTTTATCCAGCTGTTTCTTGGGAGATAAATGGGCTGAGATATGTTTCTCTTGCACAGAAAGAAGTGACTCCTCGAATCTTCACTTAGATGGAATGGTAAATAATGTAAGTCCTGCAGTTTATTGCACTTTCTTTAAGAAAAATGGTGGTTTGTGGTAGGGTCTTCTGTAGGATTCAGTGACCTTTTATTTGCTTTAAAAACACTAAGAAAACCTGATGGGGAACTTTTTTCCTAAGTGAGTGGCATGTAAAAGAAGATGGAAGTGTGTGTGTGTGTGTGGGGGGGATAAATTTACTATTCCCTCCAGTGCAATATGTTTGCACAGGAGTTTCCACTATGTTTTTGACTTATTATTTTGCTGAAATGAGTTAACTAGTGGGGTTAAAAATAATATACAGAAGAGTGAATATATCTATAAGGAAGTTTTCCTTCTGTGCATGAAATTGGCAGATACATATTTTATATAGAAAGTTCAAATTCTTGTAATATTTATTTCAAAGTAAAGACATAAAAAATCAGTAACCTTAAGTTTTATAACTTTACTCCCTTGCATAGGTTTATAATTAGTAACATTGTTCTGACACAGATGAACATCTAGCTTTTGAGATTTAAGAAGAATGGATCATATTTTAAATGCATTTTTTAAGTAATGAAATCTGGTTTATTTGTGGAATATGCTGGACTGTGTTTGGTGAATGCTTTTATCAACACAAAGTGTGGGCCAAATAAACTAAGTGAATACTGGTGGCAAAGTAAATGAATAATGTGATCAAGAGGAGAATTTGGCTGTTAGGTGGTAAACTGACAGTAGAAAAGACAGTCTTTTAAAGCCCACAGAAAAAAATCTGTTTGATGGAGCAGAAGAGATTAAAGGTTTCAGGTTTGCATTGGAAGAAGCTGTGACAGATTTTATCTGCTAGCAGTGGCTTAAGTGTGCTCAGATCACACCACAGAGACAACAGGTAAACCTCTAAAGAAATCAAATTTTGAGTGGAATAGAGCTGTACACTAGGCAAAAGTGCTTCATTAAGATGATAAGGACGATAAACTGGGGAGGTAACTCATACAGAACCCTAACAGAAACAGGTGCTCTGAGGTTCTTCCCACGGTACTGGTACTGTTCCTTTACCTTGTTTCTTAGGTTTTGATTTTTTGCTGTACTACATTTTTATATTCTTTGTAATTATTTCACTTGACCTGAAACTTTTTCACATGATGGAATCTGGATTTCTTTCTCAATGAAAAGGGGAAAAGGGGAAGGTCATAATAAAAAGTGAGAAACCTAATAGTGACATTAGTTAAGTCATTATTAAATGACATTATTAAGTGACATACCTAATGCAAATGGGTTGTTAAGAACTGACTTCTGATTAGATACATTTTGATTTATTTAGAAAATTGTTTCTGTGTAGAAAAGTGTGGCAGATGAAAGACTGTAATTTGTACCCTTCATACAACTTGTGGGATCACTAAACTTCCAGCAATCAAAGTTAATATTTAGACTGTATACTCAAGATTGTTTAGCTTGGTTTATATAAGAACTTAAAGGTCAAAACTTTCCTCAATGTTTTTATTAACAGGAGGGTGTGTTGGTGTTTTGTCCGGGGTTTGAGGAGTCTTTTCCAGGTTTTATTTCACTGACCATTTGACTTTTCTTATCTTGGGAAAACCGTTTCTCATGTTCTATGTAAAGTTTTGTCCTCTAAAGCATACATTCAGCTGTTAAGAGACCTTCCTGTATCAAAATGTACATGATGAAACCAACCTTCAGAAACACAAAGTGGCAAATCTATGATACTTTTAGAGCTTTTTCTGTTAATGGTGTCTGTCCAAAATTCAATCCATGTATTTCTGAGTTTCTATAGCTTTCATTTGTTCTAATAGAGCCATATTATTATGAGCTAAAAGTTTATAGAACCGTTAATCATATTAACTATATTTGAAACACTGCTTGCATGTATCAAGAAAAAAATCTGACATACTGGCAGGCTTGTCTTTAGAGCCCTAAATCTCAAATACAAAAAACCTCAACTTACCATTTAGTAATGTCACCTGAATACAATTGCAGCAACTTTTACTTAGCTGCCTTTAGCCTCTTGTAAATCTGAGGTGGTGAGAACTTAGTTCTCATTCCTTAAGGGTGAAAAGAATTCAAATTCCCTCTGTTTGCTGCAAAGTTTGAATATCCATAAAATCTGCAGATGGTTCAGTACAGCACTGTAGAGAAACGTGTGGCTAAAAATCACAACTTTCCCCTCTACCATATGCTAAATGTGACCTGCAGCACGGTGTTCCTTCCTTACACTGTTACCCTTTTGGCAGGACCCAGCCTGTCCAGATGCTGAAATGAATGAATTTCACTTTCTCCTCCTTTTACTCCTCCTCTTCCCCATTTCAGGCCTGAAAAATAAGAAACTCACACTGTCTGGCCATCCTTCTTAAATCTGCCCTCAGACCAGCTGATATTTCTTGGTAGGGCACTTCTAAATCACACAGGGCTTCTAAGCACACATAGAATTCAGTTAAGGAGAGGGCTAAGTCCTAATGTGACTGTTTTTCTAAAACTCCACACCTGAGTCCTATTGCCCTGTCATCTGTGTCCAACAAATGGTCATAGAACCATAGAATAGTTTGGGTTGGAAAGGACTTTAAGATCATGCAGCTCCAACCCCCCTGCCGTTATCAAGCACACCCCACACTAAACCATGCCGTGCAAGGCTTTGTCCAACCTGGCCTTGAACACTGCCAGGGATGGAGCACTCACAGATACAAGAGTAGACTACAAAGGCACTTCATGCCCTTCTTAAAAGCAGTTACATCAGAGAGAGTTAGCAATGTGCAGCATGTGATAAGACATTATTATATAATGTGATTTATTCCCAGGGATTACCAATTATCTAGGCTTTTTATTTCTCTTATGTTTCAAGCTTCTACCCTTAATATCCAATTAGGTAGTCAGGACAAGTATGGGCTTAGTCATAAAAGGCAACCTTTTCAATTAATTAATCCTGATTTTTCTCCATTACCAAGAGCTCCTTTTGGAGCAAGACAGGCAAACTCTATTCTCCTATTAGAGTAGGTGTAATTGGCAATCAGTAAAAATGCACTATAGAGATGTCTTGTCTTAGCAGTTGTGTCACAAACAGTATTACATTGTCCGTACTGTAGACAATATCATATTGTCACAAAGCTGCTATTTTTACTACTTATTACCAGGTTACTGGGTTAAGTAGCCTATTAGGAACATTAGTTTTCAGCCAGATTCAGGAGGGATCAAAACCTTCTTGAGCTTGCAAGCTTCTTCCAGGCTGTTCAGAATGCATGATGGAAGATATGATTTGCAGTGTATTGGGATACTACTTCCTATAAAACATGAACTATCAAGATATAGAAAAGCAGTCATACTTTGCTGCTGTGATCTTAAGCGTTATTAATTTCCTTCATTTCTGAAACTATGCCTTTCTCAAATCATGTACTTACAAGAAATGCCACTATAGCTGTAGTTCTCTTGGGTTTACTGAGCTACAGTGCACCAGAATGCAAGAGAGTTTTCCCAAAAGTAAAACAAAGCAAACCTTGGTGTCATCTCATTTTCCCACTTTCCCAGGAAGTTCTCCAGCTAAGCGCATGGCTTAGATCACCCTGGTGCATTAGATATGATTTGACAGCAAGTTCTGATTTTTCCTGAAGAAATTGTTAAGCTGAGCCAGTGTCAGCTGGGACAGTTCACTGAGCAGCCCCAGGTGTCAGAGGTCTCCGAAAGGAATAACAAATCCTTTCCTCAAAGACTAGGGTGAAGGGGGCAGTCATAAGAGAATGATGAGTTTCCATTTCCCTGTAGACGAGCTGCCAATATAGCCAAGCTGTTTAGGCTGCAGGAAAAACAAGAAGGGGGTGTGTGATAGAGCATGTTATGAACAACAGTGGAGTGAGGATTCCAACAGAAAGGTGGCCCCACAGAAATCAAGAACTGGGTGCCTGGGCATTTGGGAAGTGAAAAAGCGATTTCCAGTCCCCAGAGCCAAAAGAACATTGCTTCCTTTTATTGCTGCTTGGTTCAAGGAGTGAGTTTTGGCTTTGGGAATGAGCTTCAGGAGAAAAAGAACAAGGGCTGAATTTCTGCTGTCCTAAACAGCTTTGTGCATTAAACAGAATGCACCTGCCTGGGTCATAACTTACCAGCAGGGGAGAGTGGCTTTAACATAGGTTCCCTTAATCCTGGTGTCTCAGCAATGGCCTTAGAGATGAAATCTGATACACTTGTGTCATCAGTGCTGATGCACATCTGCAGGTAAAAGGGTGGTAAAGGATTTCTTCCAGGAGGTACCAAAAGGGTTGGAATCAGCACAGTAAAAGGCAATTTTAAATATCCATGATAGTTAATTTCCTTTGATCAGACAGGGAATGATTTCTTTGCTGGTGGGGACACCACCGGGATTCCTCTGTAATGATTCCACAGAAAGGTCAGATTTGGAAATCAAGTACTGCCAGTCAGAAGATACTCCGTCAGATGGGCTATGCTAGCAGAGTATATAAGCAGCCATTGTTCTGATTTGCAAAACACTTAAATATATGCTTACTTTAAAGTACATATATAAAGTATGTTAAGTGCACACAAAAATCTCTTATCTTCATGTAAACTATTCACATTATACAGTCATATATATTGTGCTAACCCACCTATAAAAATGGATTTTCTAAAAACAAACAAATTGATTGTTACCACTTTGTATAAAACAGCAAAATATTTTAGTTGATTCTTCAATACTCAAACCATTTTTCCAAGTTACAGACCTTTCATCTGGGTTACTCAATAACTAACCCAAACAAAAGCATTCTAACTTGGGAAAAAATATGTCATCTTTTACTATAAGAGGTTATAGAGCAATCATAAAAATCCCAAGCAACAGAACTAAAAGGCCCAAACCCACTTAAAATTACACAACCCCAAAACACAATTGTGAGGGAGAACATGTCTACTGTCAAATCCCCCACCACAGAAAGAGTTAAACAGCATCACAGGCAGATGATGCCATCTTCTGGTGTCACTTACATTGCTGTTGATTTAAAACCACGATGACTGCTCTAGTCTGATCATCACCAGGAAGATGAGGATGATGTTATTTTAAGCATCAGTTTTTCCCCAGTGCAGCGTTACATGAAATGCCATTAACTCAGGAAGAGTCAGCAAAGCATTACCAGCAATGGTGGGAAAGCAAGCACCAGACTGACATCAATCTACAGCTAGCTGCCACCAGCTGTCCCCAGGGGTGACATCAGAGCATATGGGGCTCCCCACAGCTTCCGGAAGAAGGGCTTTGCATCTCCATCAAAACTCAATCTGGACCACTACTGGGGTTCTGAAAGTGTAACTACCAGTTGTGCCTGAGCCTTGGTCAGTTGATCACCTTCTGCCCCACTAACTTCTCTCTGCTATCCTCAGGAGAGTTCAGCAGGTGACAGGCACAGTACTAGTTTATTTTTACAGACATTCCTGAATAGATAAGATGTTGCCATTATAGGATATGTATGATGCTGTGGTCAGAGTGTTTTCATTTGACCTGTCAGAACTTTGAGTGCTTATGTACTCCTGCCAGACAAAAAAAAAATTAAAAAATAAAAAAAATAAAAATTTAGGCTGATGCATCTGTTCTTTCCAAATTTTCTTACATATCTGCTGTAGTATAGCCTTAATTAATTGCCTCCCTCCTTAACGTGCCCCTTGATCTCTAATTGATCTTTCTACATTATCCTCCCTGTGTAATTACATTTGTATTAGGCTTAAATCAGTGTGTAATGGATTGAAGCCAGATTGGACTAAAGAGATTTTTCCTATTCTTAATCACAGAAACAATCATAACTTCAGGGGAGTTATGGGAAAAAAAAAAAGCATTGTAATTGGGGTACAGGGGAAAGGCTATCCTGGCACACCCATAGGGTGCAAGGCATCTCCCAGGTTTTCTGCGGAGATTTTGGGACACCATGTTTCTTTATGCCTGCAAGCAAATGCACCCACCCCAAGCCTGGGGGTGGGGGTGGGGGTGTGTCTGTTCTGCAATACAGCATTTTCACTGTTGGTACAGGGACCACCACTTTCAACACTACTACATACAGAGCAAGAACGGGAAGATGATACCTGTATTCAGAGAAAGGAATGGACAAAGCCACTGACGAGTGAACATAGCCCACATTCAGGAAGCAGTTCAGTTGCTTCACTCTTGTTCCCTTTTAGTTTTCAGATTTTTGTCCTATACCAACTACAGTAATTTATTTTTCTTCTTTAAACTGTACTTACTGGGTCACAATATAGACTCTGATTCCACAGAGTTAAATTTCCATGAAATGTGACTTGCATGGGTGTTCTTCATTAATTTCTTGACATTACATCATCAAAAAAAGTTCAAAGCATACAGAGATTTCGAGATATACTGCATGACTCAGAAACAAGCGAGTCACTGAGAGCACAGAGAAGTTAACTTGAAACTCCCCTTTCCCTTCTGTAGAACAGAAAGGTGCTTCAGACGCAAACATTCTCACTTCACGGAATGTCATTTTAGGTACTGACAATAACTGCAGAAAGATAGCATGCAATCAAACCAGTTTCGGGACATGAAAGAACTAAGAACTCCACATCACCTTGCTTCAGGCATTGCTTGGGTGCCTGCAACTAGGACATGGCTACTCCCAAGTTTGCCTTATACAGTCAAAGAAAATACAGCTACCTCCTGTCAGTTAACAAAAGTAATCTGGAAGTGCCCTGAAGTCACTCCTTTAAACGGACTCTATTTGAGGACAAGACACAATTGCTTGGCAAGCTAGGTGCTTAAAAAGACAGGCTAATGTATAGGTAACAACTGCAGCTTGCTTTAAACTCATTCTTAGCCAGTGGACTTCCTTACCAAACAGAAATGACATGTACTGCATTCTCTCAGAAGTACATCTTTACATTCCCTACCTGGCCATTTAAATAAAGTCTTGTAAAAAAAAGTTACCCAAATATACTCCCATTTCATACATTACCACTTGCCTACAAGAGAAATGCTGCCATTAAATACATTTAGGCATTCTGCAAATACCTAGAGGGCTGCTTTATTTCTCCATAGGCTGGAGTGATGTAGCAGGACACCTAAAACATTACCTCTGTTAAAAACAAGCAGCAGGCTCCCAGAATGAAAAACTCCAGGTAATGCATTTGGGGTAGAATGTGCTGGGAAGTACAACAACCACTTTTACTGCTTCCTGTATCATTCCCTACCTATCCCCAGTCCCTGCCATCCCCCTTGCTTCAACACTGCCCCTACTTTTAACTGCTTGTTCCTTTCCTGAGAAATCTTCTGAGTAGCCACCTGCCTTAGGAAGCTTCCCAGGTACAAGTGGCTCCTGAGCAGGGTTACATAGGTCAGCATCCCACAATCCCCATGCTGAATTGTCTGGATGGAATTCCTGGAAGATTAAACAAAGCCAGGGTTGCACTGCCTCAGAAAGCAACTGCCTGTAACTAATGTTTCCCAGCTGATTAGCTGGTTAAAGCAGAAAAAAAAAAATCCCTTTCACATGCCTTCATTCAAATGTAAATGGTTGGAACTTAACAGCTAACTCACTTTATATTGTCTGAATCTGCTGCTATGCAGGAAACATTTCATCTCCCCCTTCCATATCTGTACTTTTTTTCTTCTTTCCCCAGTAGCAGTTTACTCAAGACATGCTTTTATTTATGAAGGTTAATCTTTATCCTAAGACTGAGTATTTCACAACCTAAAAGTAGAAGAAATAGCAAAATGAGATTTGAAGCCATTTCTCTGAAATCTGAAAATCTGTTGAGAAGACAATCTTGTCTTTAAGTGTTCAGTTTGCTGCTGCCTTCAGAGCTTTCCTGTTTGAAGATAGTGTGTCCTGGTAGAAATTCCTATGCTGAAGGTCTGAGCAGTTCATCCTGAATGGTATTGGAAGCGGAGAGGAAGGCTGAGCCATGAGCATGATACTAGGTCCACATGAGGATAAATCATTCACCTCCTGGAAGGCTGCACTGAGAATTCTGCTTCAAACCCCCCAATTACTGTAATAAGGAAATAGGAAACATTTCTGTTATTCTCTACAAAGAAGCTAGCAGTAGTACTGGAAAATGAACTGTCACAGGAAGAAGTTTCAAAAAAAAAAAAATCAGGAAAACCACAAAAGGGCTGCAGTCACTGTTGGTTTGTTGGCAGGAGGAGAAAACCTGTACATGCAGCCTAGTGTAGAGGATTAAGGGGAAGGAACAACTCTGTAAGTAGAATATGATATTGGTTAGATGTCTGGAAAAGTGAGGAAAAGCCCTACAGCAGAATTAGAAACAAAATGCCTACAATTAAGCACACCCCAAAACTTCAGTCAATCTATAGATTAAATAAATCAGATAAACCTTAAAGAATAATTTTTCTAGTATCTGACATTAAGGGAAAACTCTGCATGTTACACTTGAAGTCCAATATAAATTGCTGTAGATAAACTACATTCAAAAATTTTACCCAAACAATATTGCCTAATACGTAATAAACAGAAATCACTACTGAAATCATGTTGCAGATAGGCATGATGTTCAACTGGGGGAATTAAAAAAGAATGCTGCATTTTCAACACACTTTTAAAACAGCACACAAAAATAACTCAAGGCATTGGTGCTCTCTGCTGTATACCAGTGTCAGGAGAAAGTACCAGACTTTCTAACAATATTGAATTTTCTTTTTCTATAAAATGAATAGAAGTCCATAGAGATCTTCATCAGTCTCCTTTTCTTGCACTTGAGGCACACAATTAATTGCTAGCAATTCTTATGATGACCACTATAGTTCTATTTCACAGAAAGTTACATCAATACTAATCCTTTAAATCCAACTCACTCAATATATGGCACACTTACCATTACAGTTTTGGGAGTTTACAAAATCCTTTTCGCCATCTCACATTTTTCCAGAATCCACTGAAAGTTAAAAGCTGCAGTTAAAGACTTTTTAAGTAATCAGTGAGGACTAGTCTATAGCAAGTCACAGATACAGTGCAATCTTAGAGACATTTCCAGTCCAATTTATCCTGAAAGTGGTCTGCATTTGTAGGGAGAGGAGTCTATAGTACAGACAGAGCTCAGCAGCTGTCATTTGCTAAGTGCACAACTTTCATTCTACAGAAGAAATGACTTCATGTTTTCAGTAAATCTCAAAAGGGTTTTTGGGGTTATTTTTATATATCAAGAGGAGTAAGTTCTTTTTCAGACTCCGTTTTGCAACAATTCTGCTCTCAAAAAAAGTTAACTAGTATTTCAGACTACGTAGGTCATAGCCATTCCAGAAATGAACCAAGAAAGCCTTGAACATACATGAGAAAGTCATGCACCTGTACAGAATGATTTCTAGGGGAGTCAGACTGGTATGTCCCAGGTTCCTCTGACTGTTCTCTACAAATATAATCATTAGCTCTCCTTGCAGACATCATGCCAACTAGAAAGCATCAGATAAGCAAAAAGTAGTTAATTTTAGACATCCAAGTTTCTGACAAGCTCCCAGTATTTAAAATTCTGCAAGTTTTTAACTGTCAGAACTTTTAACTTACAGAACATAAGACAAAACAAGTTTAAAGACAGCTTAAATATAGCTCATTATATAAAAAGCCAGGAGGAAAAATACACGGACTGCATGTCAGATGTGCAAATCATTCCTTGACTTTCTTTGGGGTGCTTGGCTAGACAATGTCATGATGTTCCTTCCAACCTCAGTGATTCTGTGATTTTAAGAAATATAAAAACATTACCCAAATTACAGGTGGAGACCCAAACCACAGAAAATTCAAATGATCTGCCCAAAGTAATACCAGAAGTATCTCTGGCAGAATAAGAAACTGTCTGATCCTGATTTTTCACAGGTCTCACTTCCCAGCTACCGGACCATTCCTCCCCTGTCGTATACTATAAGCACAGGTAGCAATCATATAAACTGAAACTTTGGGGAAGAAATGTGCACAAGCTTTGATCAAAATCATCAGAAGACCATGAAAAGCCTCCAGAATTCATACTGAGGTTGCTTGCACATTGTGAAATAAACAGATATGCAACATGCCCATGTTTTGATATGTATTTTTATTTCCCTGCAGTTTTCACTTATCAAGAACAAGTAACAGGGAAAGTTGTCTGAACTAGTGCATAAACAAACATTCTGAAACACCACTACACGTATCTAATTTACAAGAACCGTATAAAAAAAGTCACTAAAACACTACACTACGAAGGTGTCCAACGCTTACAAGTCAGACTTTTTCCAACCCGTTACTTGCCTTGTAGCCACAGGAAAACTCTCCAAAATTGAAAAGACAATCTTGCCACAACCCTCCCTCCCCCCCACCACCTGGGATGGCTCGATATCTAGACATCCAATAATTAATTATTGCAATGATATATAATGCAATACATACCTGGTAAAATATCCTTTATGTGGTGTGTTACAGTTTTAAAGCCGGTTAAAATATGCAGTCTTCAGATAAAATGTAATCAGTTGAAAATTTTCTTGTATCTGCACAATTTTATATGTGCTAGACGCATAATTTTCCTAGTCAGTTTTTTTTCTCCTGTGTAATTATTTTTTATAAACTGGTATTATAAATAGAAATATACATTCAAAATATATGGAAAAGTGAGTTACTACATTAAATTTGCATGTATCGATCCATCCCTTTCCCCTGCACAGTAATAGAAAATACTATTTTGCCTTGAACTTCATATTTGACAGTGAAATGCCACTAAAGTATTTACCAAAAAGTCCATCTAGTCAAATTGTGAAACAAAATGAACCAAGTGAAAACTTTACATTTTCTTTAGAAAAAAATTACAAGAATTTTGTTTCCTAGCTATGAATCTTTAACTTTTTTTTTTAGACACAAAGTTGGATTTATTTGTACAAGATACAAAATGTAAACATGGCAAAATAAATAGTTAAAACAAGTGATGCAGGATCCCATTTCATGCTCATGATCCCATTAAAGAATTATTTTTTAATCCATTCAGTTGCAAATTCAAGTGCAAAAGCATGATGATGAATATCTACTATTCAAGTAACAGAAATAATATTGATGATACAAATAAACTATTTTACAAGGTAGTGATTTTCCCAATTTTACAAAATTTACATTATATATCGACTTAATACACGATATACTGATAGTCCATTTAGGTCCATTTTAGTTCTCTGTGATCCACAGAGCGCTGTGTTTTGCATTCAGTTGGAATATAAATGACTACACCATGAGCCCAGGCTGTGACACTGGTTTGAGGTTATGTCACTTCCATGGCTACTGTTGTCTCTGCAATGCCATTTAAACTCAGTCGTTCTGGTTCATGGTTCTCTCTGCAATGAAAGAAATATTTAATAGTTACAGACAGAACACAAGGGTTTCCTTATGCAGGTTTTAATAATTTGACAGGTGCGATCTGTTTTTACACAGCTGTAAAGCCTTATCTGTAAAGCAGAAGCCTTATCACATTCCCTAGGAACAGATAATTTAAAACTAAATACTAGCATATAAGAACTACATTAACTTTTACTCCACTGACAGTGCAGTCCCTCTGCAAGATTACTACATTTAACTGTGAATGACCATCCTAAATTACAGATAGGAGTACTAAAATGTTTCCTGAAGGAGCAAACTCAAGATACACCATGATGATTCAATACCAGTTATTCTGTTAGTCAGCAAAGCATTGTTCTGACATAGATTTCCTCCTCACACACTAAATTCTGCTAAGTTCTGTGCTAGTACTAAGTGCACAAAATCGCAAATGTTTTTCCAATTTATTATCATTCTCTGGAGAGAAGCTTAAAACTTATTGGCTAAGTTAGTATTTTTTATGACATTAGCCACCATGACATGAAATACCCCTCTGACTTGGGGGAAATAAAAATTAAATGCATTAATGATACACAAGTATGCTTTAAGGCACAACTGTTATTTTAAAAATACCTTTATCTTGATCTATGCAGCAACTAAATTACACCTTCAATTTTGCATCTCAAAAAGCTCTCTTTAACCTCTAGAAACACTATGAAGTAGTCAGGAAACCACATCCGCCAATATCTGTTTTTCCCTTTTCTCATTCATAAAAAAATGTGACATTTTGATAAAACCCATCATACAATCCAGCAGAGACTGAAAACAAAGCCCCAACATTGTGGTTTTCAGAAAAAACTTAGCCAACTGCAGGCTCCTGTCACTCCGGTAAAATATCCTCTAAGCATTCTGAAATAACAGTGCTGCTGTTCCATGTGAATAAGTATCTATATACATAAGACGTAGGCTGGCACATACGTGGTTTAGTCTTTACTTAAATATGTAACGCATATACCCACACATATATATAAAGTAGGTACATGTCAGCTGAATCTTACAATATGGATACACAGTTACAAAGAGAACATATGGAGAGTTTAACAGACACTACCTGAAAGTGCTGCATGGAAACAGTTAAAAATGAAGCCATTTTGAACACAGTGGAAGTTTACCTAATTACTGGTGCCTAAAAATCAGTGCAAATTATTTGGGTGTTTATCTGCAAAATTCTCTTGTGGTTTGTCACAGTTACAATGAAGATATCAGCAGGTGGATGTTTTTGAGGTTGTAGCTATACTGAGAAATCTCTCAGAGGTATAAACAATTCCTCTTGGTGCTGCACTGCAGAGACATCCTTGGAGACATTTACACAGCACAAATGTAACTTACAACTGCTCCAGTCTGCCAAACACTTACCGTGCTATACTGCTGATGGCACTGCTAGGAGTTACCTTTGGCACTCTGTCTATACTGGCAGCAACTGTGGCAAGTTTTAAGGCTGTTGGCGATGGTGCTGAAGTCCTTGTATTGATATGCACATTGACTGGAGAAACAACACTGACATTGTTGAGGTGCACTGCGTTTGTCAGGCAAGAATTGTTCATGGGAAGCGTTTGAGGGCTGCTTGTGCACAATGCTGGAATTAAGTGGTTTGTGGTGGTGTGGCCAACTGTCCTTACAAGCTGTACAGCTGAAATCCCTGGGCTGGATGACAAAGCCATGTTGGTGGAGTACAAAGTTCTAGAAGTTCCTGTTATGAAACAAATAGTGTTACTTACAAATATGCCATTCCTTAGATTCTAAGCCAAACATTAACCTCAAGGGTTATACACTTTAAGTATATACTCCACTGGAACTGTGCCAGAATCTGTTTTTTGAAGATACACAAAATGTTAAACTTCAGAAATATTTCTAGCTAGCACTAAATATTATTTTTCACAAGAACATCAGCAAGTGAAAGAAGTCACTGTATTACAAAGAACCTTTATATTGCCCAACTTTGTTCACCTCTTTTCAGGAATCATAAAGGGACAGCAGGCCCCATGAAAGTAAGGTGAATGGGGAATATCTTAATTAGGCAAGCTCAGAGACTAACAGTGAAGCTAAATTCTGATGGTTTGAATCACCTCCTCACCTCCTACCTTGTCCTTCTGGCAACATGAAGAGGTTCAGGGAGGACCAGTCTCTCTCAAGTCAGCAAAACTAGGGGTCTATGACTAGGTAAAGTAGAAAACTCAGATTATGTTGTAGTGCTCCGTTTGCACTCCTGAGCTGTGAGAAAACTCAGGTTTCACAGCATGTATTCAAGCCAGAGGTTCTCAAATTTCACCTTGCTATTCTAGCTAGTCACAATTCTGATTTTCATCATAGGGAAACTACATACACTTTCTCTAGTCTCATTCCTGAAAAAGAAAAATCTTCTTTCATCTAACATTTCCTCATTTACAAGTCTTCCTGTCCCTAAATAGGAATAGCTACTTTACATCGTTGTCATTTACAGCTTTAGAACAGTAACAGAAGTCCACTTTCATTTGCAAAATATTTGCAATGATTTTCAATCATCATAAAACTGTGTGCCATGTATCTGAACAGTACATTGCTACATACCTCTTCTTACACCCCTCAAAGTATTATCCTCTCAGGTATGACCTTACAGAATTATACGTAGATGTCTTTTTTCTTTCCTGGAACTGTTCCAGTATATTGATTTTATTCAGTTGTATTTTTTCTCCCTCTATTCATTTTGTATTATCATTAACCCAGCCTGACAGAAGGTCTGTAAAACTAATTACATCATTTGCTGTTAAAGCAACAAATTTCTCGAGAAATGATTTATTTTTTTATGGCAGTCAAATGCCAAATAACATTTGTGTCTCAGCAACATGGTTGTGGCAACAACATGACTAGCATTACTGCCTTCTGGTAATGAAGGTTCAGAAAGGGGCAGGGAAGGCAGTGAACACCAACATCTACACTTCTGCCTGAACTTGGGAGGAATCCTAAATGCAATGAAACCTGAAACTTACAGTACTTTTGAGAGAGTTGCCAGTAGTGGTTGATTAGTATGTGTTTTATTTCCTTCTTAAAGTACTTAATGTTTTAAGCAATTGATTTTTTAATTACACATTCATACATTTTTTAAGATGCTGTTACATTTTTGATAACAACAGATTATTAAAAGATAAGCTACAAAATAAAACAGAAAAAATGCTCTTCCAATGTAAAAGAGCATCTGGTAGGTTTATTACCACACTAACCTACATGCCACTGCACAACAGTATTTAAAAGTACCACAATTAATATAGTTGATTATTTTGTTTATTAAGTATTATTTTAAAAATCAGAAATAAGATCACTTGACACATTCTCATCTCACAATAGACTGTGAGTTTTAAGAAATCATCACCTGAAGGCTGGACAACACCATTAATATTGTTGTGGCTGGTGTTTTGTTCCTTCGTTACCTCACTGCGACCAGGAGCAGGTGCACTAACCACTGCAGATGCAGCAAAATGGGCACTGGCTGAATCAAGTGTTTTTGACATACAGTCAGAGGTGCTGGAGCTCTGTAGGAATTGAAAAAATATTTCATTAGAATTATCCAAGAACAAATTAAACATTTTGTTAGGACTGCCATAGTACACAATTAGGAGCTAATAAATAAATCTAAATGTAATCTAGTGTGATCTTCTAAATCTAACCCTGTGGCAGGGGGTTAGAACCTTTAAGGGTCCTTCCAACACAAACCAGTCTGTGATTCTGTAATTCACAGTAATGTTAAATATTGCCATATCACAAGTTTAAGGAGAAGTTGAAAATTAGTGTCCAAAAGAATGCTGAGTAAATCCAGCCTGATTCAGCCAGTCAATGCCAAATGTAGCTCTTGGCGTGACAGATCACTTTTGTAATGTGTTGCTCAGCCTGCAGAAGGCTCTGAGGAGACCTCAGAGCTTCCAGGACCTAAATGGGCTGACAAGAAAGCTGGAGAGAGACTTTTTACAAATGCCTGTAGAGACAGGACAAGGGGGGGAGAGCTTTAAACTTCAGAGAGAGAACATTTAGATTAGATTTATGGAAGAAGTTCTTTACTGTGAGGGCGGTGAGGCACTGGCACAGGCTGCCCAGGGAAGCTGTGGCTGCCCCATCCCTGGAAATGTTAAAGGCCAAGTTGCACAGTGCTTTGAGCAACATGGTTTAGTGGAAGGTGTCCCTATCTGTGGCAGGGAGGTTGGAATTAGATGAACTTTAAGGTCCCTTTCAACTCAAACCATTCCTGGAGTCTGTGTTTGCTACATTTCCTCTAAGAAAATTACCAAGTCTTAAGTTTCCTTCTCTCTTCTGTCTCCAGGCAGCAAACACACCACAACTGCAAGTCTAAAGAATTTTCAATATTTATGTTACATTCATTCTCATGGAGTAACCTGTATCACAGCATAACTGCCACCACATTCTGGAAGTACACATCTCCTGTTAGTCCAGTTTCTCTAAAAGAATGGTAAGTACTGGAAAGACACCCTGTTATGGCTAAATGTGTCATTCTGCAATCTGCATTTCTATTAACTATGAAAATGACTGCATAGACAAATTGTCTTAAAAATCCAGAATTAATTCCTTTTGTTTAAATATTCTGGTATAGTGTCCTTACACTTACAAAAAATGTAACGAGCAGCTGCCAGTACAGAATCCCCAATTAATCAAATTAGAAAACACTGAGGGGAAGGACAAACAGCACTGGCAATTAGATACAGTACGCTCAAAATAAGCTTTCCTATTAATAGACAAGAGCAACAGCTTCTGTATTTTCTTAGTAAGAAACTAATAGAAAACTAAGTGGGGAGGGGGAAGGAATCCAACTAAATAAGCAAAACTCCATTTTTTCCTCTCAGAAGCTATGAATTTTTAGTACTCCCTTAACATCTGTTTGCAACAGAATACATTACCTCATGAAGTTGCTTTAGTAAAAAAAGTCTCTTTGGAGCACTTACACAAAGGAGGACTAAAATAGTGAAAATAGTATGACTTGAATGCAGAAATAGCACTGTCTATTTCTACTGACAGACTCTGTGGACACCACTAACACATTCAGATTAAAACCTGAAGTCTCTTATTCGACTTTTAACAACACTGCCATGATACAAAACTTTAGAAAAAAAACCAAAAATAACAGGTTTTGATGGTGAAATGTAAAATACTATCTCATTTCAAATCAAAAAGTGAAAACAAAGTATTTTCACTAGCTACAATATAAGCTGCCTTCTGGGCAAACTGGAAAAGCATCTTGACTCAAAGTCTTCTAACATTCATTCCAAAATTTACTGAGATCATATATTTAGCTTGTAAGAGAGATGAAAAAGACAGTCAGCAAAAAGGAAGATATTAGCATGTGACAACATTCAAGGTGCATTACCTGTGCTTTTGGATGTGTCTGTAGTGAGGAATGCTGAGACTGCTGTTTCTGCTGAAGCTGAGCAAGTTGTTGCCTCTGCATTTGAACTAATTGCTGTTGATGTGTCTGAAATTGTTCCTCTGTGATACCCCCTGTTACTACAAAAAAGAAAGTGAAGTCAGTGTAAAACAGGCCTGCACAAACCAAATATATCTAAAATGCAAGACTGCATCCATGTTAGGTAACAAGTACATGAAGATAACACACGCTGTGTTAGATGCTTGCAAAGATCTTCAGATATTCTTATGTAAAGAAGAGGTCAAGCTGAATTTGTCTGTTGTGTTCTTTTAGTATTGAATCATTGAATTTATAACAAAAGAATTCAAAGCTTTCATTGCTTTTAAGCAGTTTCTGTCCTTGGTGGTTTTCTCTCCATCTGCATTAGGCAAAATCTTAAATTATTATCCTGACTTTCAGAAAACAAGCATGTCCTAGAAACCTTAGCTGAGGAAGAACTACACTGGGCTGAGCTAGGAATTTATTCCTCTACAACTCCCCTTCCTACAGTCCTATTATTGTCCTGTTCTCCAACGTCAGAATGAGCCCTATAAAGGAACCATACACCTAGCATTGCCAAACACCTGCTTCAATGGCACAACCAAATTTATACATTTATATAATCTGTATATATTTCCATACTAACTCTCTTGAGAGGGCTACAAACTAATACACAGTAACAAAGCTAACCTCCTGGTCTAAACTTTAGTAAATGTCTGGAAATATCAAAGCTCTTGTTGGTTTAGCAAATCCAGTTTGACCTTGCTATTTCACACATTTTACTCCTGAAGGAAACACTTAAGTTTTACCTGAACAGGATTTTCTCTGCTTTTTTTAATATGAAGTAAGAGTTTAAGAGTGACCTAACAAGCTTGCTTTCTTATGAGAACCAGGTTAATGCAACCTCAGCAGCACTATATTTGCAACAAGTGAAAGAAATGGTTAAGTCAGAAAAGCCACTCTCAATATTCTCTCCTCAACTGCACACTTGCTAAGCTGTAAATACTGTCAAGTATTTCATGATAAAAACCTGAGTTTTGTGCAGCTGATGCTAACCTAAGAACTAAGTTGCCCTAAAAGGAAGTAAAGAGAACTTGCTTTTCAAAGATTCTCATTAACTACATTTCACCAGTTATATTCTGAATGATAATTTCCAAATATTGAGCTGTCATTCATCTCAAACACCTTTATTTCGGAGGAATATAATCTTATCAAGAGGTACTGAACTAACATTAAAATACAAAGTGTATTTTATAATACAGCATCTTTTAGGGTTCTCTCTCTCATTTACTAGATGTAACACTTGTGGCTATCCTGAGATTCCATACTGAATAAATACCAAAATTAGTATTATGACTGTTTAGAAACTAGTACTAAAACTTGTTCTCTACTTCTACATTATTAAAACAGGTTTCAGCAACATGAGGAGGGCACTTAAAAATCTGACTACTTTGTCATGGTTTAACCCCAGTGGTTTGACTTACTATTATTAGATTCTAGGGATACTGTCATTTCCAGCATATTCTAAAATCAAGTTTATTTCACATTTAGCTTTACTTTGTTCTCCTTAAAGATTCTTACCTATTGCTACAAAGCATTTAACTCAAAGTTAAGCAGATAAAACTGTTAAGTTTCCTTAAAACAGTCTCCCAAAACGTGTTGCATTACTAAAGGCAACAGAGCCAAGAACAGCATTATGGAACGTTACATATATATGTCTTTCTATTTTTAAGTTCTGAGGTAACAAATTCCAGAATATGTCTTTTGTTTTATAAAAAGAAGTATGTTTTAGAACAAGCTTATACAGCACAAAGAAATACATAAACTGCATTTAGCCGTAAGTAACTATAGTAAACTATTATTTATCTGCAATAGAATCACAGAATTGTGCAGGGGTATTCATCTACATTCAAAGCTGCTCTCTTCTGTGGACTGTAAAGACAATATAAAAAGCAGTCTCTACATCAGAGGATCGTCCAATGTAGCCTATGTATCAATTCTGTGTTTTCAATCTCCTCCTTTCTCCATTTGACACAGACCACAAACTCATGGAATACCATTACAAGGTACACAGAAGATTACCATAGTAATGTAATTATCTCTTGCTCTGCTTGTACATGTTTAGATTCCACTCAGTTTACTACCTATCACCAGGTATTTATTCAGTGGTCAGGCTGACCTCAGCTATTAGCCTTGTTAAACAGCAGATGTTCATTAGCACATTTAGCATCATTTGCTTCTGCCAAATCAAACTGAAGGGTCCTACAGGAAAAAGGAACAGACACCTTCTACTGTGTCCCACAGTAGCCTTTAAGGTCACAGTTAAGTGCAAGTGTTCTATACTTCTTACAAAAGGTTATATTCACCAGAATTTTAGCTTCCACTGCTCAGTATCAGGATTTTCTATTTTACCATAGCCTGACTTAACTGAAATACTACAACAGGATTAAAAAAAAAACCAAACCAACAAAACAACAAACAAAAAACCAAAACACCTCCCCCCCCAAAAAAAAAACACCACACAAACAAAAGAAAAAAAAACCCTTACAAACTCCCCCCAAAACACCCACCCCCCCCCCCCCCCCAAAAAAAAAAAAAAAAAAAAAAAAAAAAAAAAAAAAAAA
>JBAFWW010033606.1:4346-14787 GCA_036873685.1 Agapornis canus | reverse complement strand
CACCGGCGTCTCGCAGGGGATAAGCGGCCGCTGCGCCGCCCGGGGAGGATGTCGCCCTCCGAACGCCTGCCCTGGGCCCCTGAAGGCACCTCAGAGCTGCCCGCGCCTTCCTCTGAGGGAAACAGCGCAGGGCTCTGCTGGCCGCAAGGAAGGGACAGGTGCCTGTGGGGTGACCCAGCTCGGGGAATATCTGTGGAGCATCCCTGGGGATCTTCCAAATCCGTTGGACAGTGAGCAGCCGGCTGAAGGTGGCTTTGCTTGAGCATGGAGGGCTGGAGAAGTTGACCTCCAGAAAGGCCGACTTCCCAACAGTGTAAGTTCAGAGCATAAGTTCAGAGCCCAGTTGATGACCTAGCAAGAGCCATTTGCAAGGTAGCACACCTACCTTTTAAAGGTTAGATGCAGCGTTAAACGTGTAACCTGTACAGTCTATTTTTGCATACAAGTGTTTCCAGTTTAAAGTTACTCTGGGACTGCAGCAGGGGTTGTTTCTTCCAGTAAGGGAACTCCACTGAAGTAATGATTTCAAATAATGTTGGGAAGAAGACACTGCACTGATTCACTTCATTGACTTCCACTGCAGTTCCAGAAATGGCAATGGCATTTTTACAACAATGACTAAATGTTATATACAGAATGTCGAGTCATTAATCTGTGTTTGCTGAACAGCTGCCAGTAGCAGACCTGAATCACTAGCATTTTGAGTTATTTTCAATGCCAGGGTTAAGAACCAAACGATCTATAGCCAAGTGCTGTTTGATCCTGGATAGTCACTCCTTGCAACCTTGTTTTAATCAGAGAGAAAAAAAGAAATAGCATTCTGCATTCTACTTTGTCTTGAACACAGCTGCCTGCATCTTTTGTTTTTGTTTTCTAATAAGTATGTACAGTTAAAGCAAAAATACATGCTACAACAACATTACACTCATGTTTACTTTCACTTGTTTTGTGCTGGCTGTTACCACAGCCCTTTGATTTGGAGGGTTTGGTCGCTCTTGGAAATGCAGATGTTACATTTCAGCAACCACAGTCCGAAGAGAACATCTCATATACTCCGCAAAAGTAACAGGGTGTAGCTTGGGATCGTTTCATGTGTGATGCAGAAAGTAATTCCTAAAATACAAAGAAAATGCTTCTTATAAAGAAAATGCTTTTTACACTCCTCATATTTAGGCAAGATAAAAAACATCATTACAGATACAGAGACTGGGTTCAGACACTAAAACACAGGCAGGGATGAAGGCAGGCCTCAGTGGGATGTTTTGAAACACCTAGCTGCGAAGAATGCAAAATTCATGAGGCCTGTAATAGAATAAGGAGGAGGAAACCCAAATCTGCAGCTCAGGGCAGGGTCACCCTGTAGTGACAGAAGTCCTGAGCCATGCTACAGGTGCTGCTTGTATGTTTTATCCAGCATCTGTGGGGAAGCGTGTAGGCACTCATGGAAATGCAAAGCTTTCTTCCATCCTTTCTAGGTTTCCCTGCAACTTAAGGTGCACGGGCCTTACTCTCAATTGCCTTTCACATCTTTGAATTACTCTGGTGTTTTTTTACAGTGGCACAGGTTCAACACAGTAAGTAGAGAGAAGCACCATCCATTAGCTTGTCAAATGGGAGAATTCACAGAGGTACAAGAGCTGGGCATCGGGCAGACTCAGCTCCACGTGTTTATTTTCTAGTGAAGGACCTTGCCCCTAGACTGGTACACCAGAGTACCTCCTCCACTGTTTGTGGTGAGGGAGACTGCTGTGTTTGTGTTCAGCTGTGAGCAAACTCTGTGTGTTTCAAACAAATCTGTCAGACTGGACCTTTCTCATCCTCCAGACTTGCTCATGCAGGTCCATGCTCTTCGTATGTTGGTAGCCCCAGAGCGAACTTAATAAAAAAGGAATCATAGTACTCCTATCCATGTTGTCTTGCCTATTTTATAAGATATCTAAATGCTGTTGCTTTTAGTGTGAAACAAGTAAGACAAATTGACACTGACCTAAAAGCTGATTGCTTGGTAGGCATTGCAATCTCCTATTAAACACAGACATGTAGTAAACTGTAGAATTATTCCATTGGCTTCTCAAAAAAAAAAAATATTATACCATACCTTATAAAAAGTACATGAAAAGTGTTTATAAACACATAATTAGTGTTTATCATGTAAATGGCATCCATGTACATTAGAGTAACAAGACTCTGAATTCTGAGGTTTCAGTAGTGCCCATTTCAGGAAGTGAACAAACAGCAAGAGCAGAAGAGCAATGGAATACTCAGCAAGTGTTAGCTCAGCCCTCTCTGAGCAAGTACAGTTAGTCCCATCCTCTCACTAAAAACCTAAGAAAAAAGAAAGTGGAATTGCTTGCAATAAAATGAAAGGTCATCTAGGGCTTTTAGGTCATGGAGTGTGCATTTTTAAAAGGTGTACACCATCAAAATGGGAGAAAAGGGTAGGAAACGTGTCTTTCTGAAGCAGCTACTGACTTCAGAAGAGTTACACAAGGCAGAAATGACACTATATCCTGTTCACCATATTAGGCCAAGTTAGTAATACATGACCTACCTTCACATTCAACTTCCTATTTAGTCAACATGAAACCTACAGCAGTTAAATCACACTACGTTAAGCCTGCCTTTGGTCCACCACCCTCTCTCCTTGTTTGCCATACAAAGCTGTCTCAGGTTTGCTGCAGCTCTAGATCTCCGGACAGTTAATAGCACAAACCAATATTGCTCAAAGCTCTGAGATGAAGAGTGGTCAACAAATCCAGTCACTGGGCAAAACATCGCTGAAGTTCATCTGTGCAACAGAATGACCTTTTGCAGGAGATTTCTAATTCAGCAAGGAATGAATTGTGCAGACGTATCTGAACTGACTTTAGGTAGTGATGAAGTCACACCAATATTGGTCTCAAATCTGAAAAATAAAGGCTGTGTTAGGTGGTGAATGCTGGTGGCTACAAGCAGCTAATTTAAAGCTGCAGTTACAGTGTCAAATGCAGTGCAGCCCCTTCACCTCTCTTGGGAGCTCAGCTAAGCACTCAAAAAATCAAGAAGTTACAGACTGTAAGCTCGAGGTGCAAGGTGCTTTTGGTAGTGAACACATTAAAATGCTTTACTGATAGGAAAGGGAAAGCGAAGAAATGCAACAGATATTAGCCATATCATTAGTGTACTGAGAACAGGCATCTGGGTTCTTGCAGGATGAGGCAAGAGATAAGAACTAGAACTGGAATGGAATGGAATGGAACAGAATGTAAGTCACCTACACAATAAAAGTTGCTAACAAGAGAAGACAAATTGGGGTCTAATAGGTCAAAAGAGAATTTTGCATGGATAGATTCAACTAAAGTAGTAACTTTCAAATATCTACAGATGCTGAAACAGTGCAACCTACACATTTATAAATATGTATGTTTTCCTGCAGCTTCCATAAAGATGTGAGGCTCCAGTCCTACGACCTTGCATATTCCAGTGTATCCCAGCTTCCCAACAAAGGGCAGTTGCTGCTGTTTCCTCTTTACAGCACAGCGCATTTTCAAGCCAGAATCCTCAGAAGAAACCGCTCCTGCTGCCTGCGAGTGATGTATATAAAAAATGTGGCACCTAAATCTTTCTTGCATTTTCTTGAACAATCTAGAAATAAGGGGTGGAGGATGTCTGAATAACTCACCTGTTGGAACTTTTGCAATGGCCTGGTTTGATGGAGAGGCTCAGATCTGAACACAAACTATTTCAAGGGAGGAAGTAAACTGGATGGGATTGTCTGCTCCAGTGCAAACGCAGATGCGTTTGCTGCCATCAGACAAGGGCATAGTTGTATAAACAGTGCAGTGTAGACACTCCCAAAGTAACTTCTGCTTTCTGTGGAAGGGAGGGGAGCTGTGAGCCCAGAGATAGATAGCAATCCACAGGATAAATATCTGGTCACCATATGGCTCAGGCCAATATCAACCACTAATACATATGCAGTGCAGGCTCCCTTTGCTTTTATGCTTTAAAAGTGCAGAAAAAAGGCCTGTGACCAATGTATGGCAAAAGCTTACAAAGTGATTTGAAATCAAATCAAAACAAAATTCCACTGGAATGCTGAAAGCTTCATACCTCAGTAAGGACAATTTCCATGGCAAATGCTGTTTTCCCACTGAAGCCACTTCTTGGGTACAGAAAATATTAAGATGCCAGAAATTCTTCTTTCACCCTGGGAAAAAGCTTTTTATTTTCACTATCCAAGAGCTTAAAATTGGCCCATGTAATTCTTACTTTAAATCTTCAGAAACCCAAACAAACTCAAGACTCAAGTCAAAGAAAAGACATGGAAAAATATAGCCTGCAAAAAGAAGCTTTCAGAAAGTTATAAGTATATTAAATCAAGAGCGAAAAAATAATCTCCTGATGGTATCGTCTATCAGGATATAAAACATATATTATTTGTGTCTTTTTGCTTCCATTATAAGCAGAATGATTGCCATCATTATAGACCTCATTAAGCTATCACGAATCCGGCTTTCTGCTCTGCTATTAATTTTTTAGCTATGAATCACCTACAACATCAAGAATTTTTCTTAGTTTTCCAGTTCTTAACCATAAGCACTCTCTCCCAGAATAAATTTCTCTCACCCCACCTTACTTCTACTTTCCCCATATACACATACCATGTTTCCTGTGGTTGGATTAGTTTTGCAGTTCTTGCTCAAATAACTGCTCTTCTGAAGACAAAAGTCAAAAGTAAACTGGGCTGAGTTTAAATGTAGCTTAGCTTTGATTGTCTTGGGTTTGGTTTTATGTATTTTGTAATAAATATATACACTGCCTACAGATGCTGAAGACTATGTCAAATGCATAAAAAACCATGGTTTTATCTCAGGCCTGGGAAATATTTAGAATTTTCAGCTCTTAACAGATAATTAACTTCTAAATGACACATTTTATAACTTTGTTGGAATAAATAGAGTGGGCTTCATACAGTCCTTCCCTGGGCAGATTGGCAGAAGTTGCAGCTCTTGACACTCACAGCATAAAGTTTTCCAACATGAGTTGCAGACAATTTCTTTCTTATAATGGATTTCATGGGGTTCTAGATGGCTTGCATCTTAAATTTAAGGCACTCAAATGGCACTAAACATGCAGTTTTAAAAATGCATGTGTTTCTTAGAATAGAATTTCATAGAATAGTTAGGGTTGGAAAGGACCTTAAGATCATCTAGTTCCAACCCCCCTGCCATAAGCAGGGACACCCCACACTAAACCATGCCACCCAAGGCTTCATCCAACCTGGCCTTAAACACTGCATTCATAACAATTTTGTGTGCTTACCAGAGGAGACTGATTATCAGATATTCCTAATCAATTCTTTTTCCCTACATCTGCTTTTTCACAAGAATGAATATATTTCACTTTATTAAAATTTCATGGTCTAAGGGAGCTTCTAATCCTGTAAACCAATGATGCCAATAAGCTGCTAGTATGAGCAGTCCAGCCTGGTAGTGATGTGCAAAAAACTGTAAATGTGGAAGTAAAGCAGTAGGGAAAGACAGGGCAAACAGGAACAGGTAAAGAAAAGAAAGGTGAAGGGGAGACATATCCTTTGCCTCCTTCTCCTTGTATAGCTCTTTGATTAGAGTTGTCTGGCTTTATCTCTGTCTTGAGCTGTCTCTGTGCTCTCTAAATCACAGTACACACATAAGATAAAGAAGAAATACTCTAGAATGTCACAATGATTTTTTAGACTGCCTTTGCAAAATTATCAACATCTATCGAAACTCTGGGCTTTGAAATCTGTAGTCAATGCCTGGAGGCCACAGAAAGCAGCAGCACAACAATGTGTCATTAACCTGGATTTATGTAGAGGGTACAGGAGACACACACCTTGAGCTGTTCAGTGCAATCAAGAATCAGATGCTGTGGTTTGCTTGACCTGGAGAGGTGACATGACTGTGTATGAACTTGCAGGATTGACTTGCCCTCTTACTTTCTTCCTGGCCTTTCTTTCAATCTTGTCAGCTGTGAAAAAAAATCCAGACAGTCTTTGCATGGACTATCTGCAATCTTTTGACCTTACATTTGCCAGAAGCAGCCAGAAATCTTGCCCCAGAGATGATCTTTCACTCCTGCTTCGAAACTCCTTGGAGTGTGAGAGATATTTTGTGTAACTATTTAATGCTTGTGGCTGATTCATGATGTTACTGAATGTTAGTTAAACATAATTTATGCCATGACTTCAATTCTTTTTATTACAGGGTGTGTTTCGGTTCGATCTTGTCATTATCCAGCATGGGAATGGGATTTAGAAACAGTGCAGTCTGGCAGAATACCTTACCATGATGTACCTGATTGATAACTACTGTGTGTTTGTTTCTGAAGCAGTTGCTGTGCTAAATGGGGAGAGACCATTTACAGGCAATGAAAAAACTGAAACCTGGATTTTCTCAACCTAGCTTTAGTATCCAGTCAGAGTACCCAAGTTGGAAGCAAACTTTACTACCTAGTCATTGTAAAGAAGTGGTGCTACTAAATAGTTTCTTGGATCTAAGTGGGCTATATTTTGGACTGTTCGCTGCTCAGAAGACCTGGGCAGACACCTGCCTTTGAATGAGAGCTATGGAAGTCACTTGATTTGTCCTGTAACAATAGCTGTGGTGCAGCAGGGAATGCCTGTGCACATACCCTATGCACTTATGTTATGAATTCCTTGTTTGGTCAGTGACTCCGCAGCTCCACAGATGAGACAGTGGTTGATGGTCAAGCAACAGGTCAACGGAAAACAAAGGGACAAACTGCACTTCTTGCCACCTTTCACCCAAAGCATTTAATTATTCAGTGTAGCTTTCCAGGTGTTGCCTACTGTGCCTAAACCAACTTTTATCTGTCAGACCAATTTGTACATTTTATATGGTGATAAAAACTCTGGACAGAGAATCTGCTAGTTCTCACTGCAAAATTGATCAAATTGACATAGGTAATAGACAGTAGAAACTTATCTTGCAGATACAGAAGGGTCGAAAAAAGCAGGTTTGTTATTCTGTACTGTTGCACTTTTGCACTAAGGAGATATTTGGGTAGTTTAAGGTAACAATAACTATGGATTGTGCGTTTGCTGCAGTCATCGTGTAGGAGCTGGATGTAATAACTACACTTTGGCGATTCTCATGTAATCCAGATGGAGATGCTCTGGCACGACTGCTTTCAACTCAAGCTCCCATCACCATCCAGGCAGGAAACAGACACTGTTCAAAAGTTTTGATCCCCCATGGGAGCATAGACTTTTGCAAAAATGTCAATAAATCAGTTTTTATCACTCTTTTGATGCAACAGTTAGGTGATGAAAGGTGAGACTCATTCATGTCTGAACCCATAAAAACAATTTCTACTATACCAAATTACTTAATCATACCAGACATACCATACAGAATTTAGGAAAATTTATGATGAGTTTGAGAGTAGTAGTGCTCTGCTGTTGCAAATTGTCTTCCATCAGCTCAGAGTTCTGCTTGTAATATTGTGTCCTCTTCTAGGAAATGCTTTCTGCATCAGTCTCAAAAGTAGAAACATTTTCTTCATGAGCTGTATACCAGTTGGGCAAGAGGGAATAACAGCAAGGAGAAAAGTGATGTCCTTGTATCCTTCATACAAATAATTTAGATTCAATCTGTTTACAGAGGTTAGATACCAGTACGTTATTCAAATCCCATTAGACTGTAACATCAAAGGTGAGATGCTATTTAGATAGATCCTGCAAACACAAATCTCCATTTTATATTCTTAAAGCAGTTAACCTAACACATTTCACCTTACAGGGCAGAGTAAGAACTCTAAGAAAGAAGGAAAGAAATGTAATTTAAAGCAAATCCCAGTTTCTTGATTAATCTTGCAAGCAACATTGCTGTTTGCATAGTTACAAGTGTATTGCATAGTTACAGCTGTCAGGATTCATCTGAATTTCCAGGTTAAAATCACAACATTAAAACAAAAGGAAATTATTTTCACCATGCATTATGAAGGACAAAATGGCAATCAAAGGATTTAATTTGAGGGTTCCTTGTTGACTGGAATATTGACTCGCTGTGATCATTACTATGGAATTAATCTAACAGAATTTAGACACATAAAATGTTTACTTCTATGCAATTACCCTGGGGTCCCCCTGTGGCCATTGGAAATTCAGAGAATTTTTAAGACATTAATATGCATTTCAACTTATCCTAAAGACATTTGCAATCATGACTTTAAAATGTTTGTTTCTCTCCATGATCTGAAGGTAATACCTTGGCAGACTTATTCATCTGTGGGCTTCAGAAGTGTAATGGTAATTTAGGTGGAGCCTACACTACTCATGTGTAAAAGAGAAGTCATAGAAGTACTTGGGCATCTTGTCTGAATCTGTGAGTACTAAAACAACTGCTTTGCTTGTTGTCCTGGTTCTGAAGAGAGTGGTCACAACACCCAGAGATACTCCTTGGAATGAGAGCAGGAACAAATCCCTGTCTCAGGCACATCTTATAAAACCTACCTTACCGTGTAGGACTACAGGGAACGAAAACCTCTGAATCAACTGGTGGGAGCTAGGGACCAGTCTGGTCTTCTGGAAGCAGCTGGTTGCAAGAACTAATGAGCTGTACCCATTTCTGTTTCAGACCTTGGTCAGCAAGTCTCTTTTGCTTAATTGTAAATTCTGCCAGAGTAAGTAACTAGATTACAATGTTAGAGCTACATATGGTCCTTACAACCAGTTACTCAAAACTTTCCTGCATCTCCACAATAACTGCTGCTGCCAAAAT
This sequence comes from Agapornis canus, assembly GCA_036873685.1. NCBI lineage: Eukaryota > Metazoa > Chordata > Aves > Psittaciformes > Psittacidae > Agapornis > Agapornis canus. The sequence goes on along the minus strand of JBAFWW010033606.1, from coordinate 6,022 downwards.
AAATGTAGTTTGCACTAAACTTGAAATCTATGACTTGAAATCCATGACTTGAAATCCATGACTTGAAATCCATCTTGCTCCAATATCTAGGGTCACTTAAAAAAAGATGGTTCAGCCAATGACCAGCCTGTTAATTTGCTAAAGAGATTGCTGAATCTTGCCAAAATGCAAAAATAAGAGCAGGGCTTTTCCATCACCACTAATAAAAAAAGTGAAAGTGATGAGACAAACTGTGTGCATGCAAAATTAAATCTCTGGGACCAAGAAAGCTGGCTAGCTAGAAAAGGAGCCAAGCAACCAGGAGACAGTGACACTGCAATCATAAAATATGCCTGGTTTTGGCTGCCAGGTTCTTAATAAATGCTCCCTTTGCTCTAGTGTTTTGCTCTCCACCTTCTGTCTATTCATTTTCTTACCCTGGAATAAAGCTTCCCACTTAATTTCTGCTTTTCATCTCTGAACTCCATCTTTCTCAGAGTTATTTTGTGTTGTACTGTGCTATCTGTAGATGCCAAAGTTTCCAATGAGCTGTTGCACAAATTTAGGAATGGCAACAACTTCCTCATCCAAATGTTTTCCCAGGAACCAGCACAAAGGCACTTTGGTCCATGATGGAGTTCTTAGGTCTTTCTGCAGACAAATCACATCTCTTCTCATTGACAGCCTAATTTATGATAACATACTGGCTCTAACAGAATAAGAGGTTCCAAATGTTGTTAGCTTACATTAAAAACAGAGAAAAATACCACTATTAATGAAAAATCATGAGAACAGTTTTCAATTTAGGGTTGTTGGTCCAATATTTGCTCTCTCTCCTTGAAGTCCACCTTCAGGAAGAGCAAAAAGAGTCCTACAAGCTAAATTTCACAAAGTCTGGCTAAAGATTGGCAAGCAGAGATCTGAGAAACTCTTCCAAAGTAGATGATGTCTTCAGTCAACATGATTTCTGGGAAATCCTGTACTACATGACATGCACATATGTAATCATGGGCCAAAACCTTCCAGGATGACTGCACATTGGTCAGACCTCATTTTCTGTGCATCAAACTAGCGCAGCAAGGGCTTTGTCACAAGATATTATTTCTAAACTAAACATACACAAGTATGTTGAAGGTTTGTTGCTGCTGAATGCTCATTGTTATAATTATTTTTAATTATAGAGCTTGTTATAGTGAAATGTTTATGAGGCTCCCAGGCTTCACTCACTGTCAAAGGGAACAAGAGAGCTTACTCCCTTCATGTCGCCGAAATAACCGGCACAATATAAACCCATCAAGTGGAAACAGAATTAAGCATCAGTGGTTTGTCAGGGCTTTGGTGACAGCATTCTCCTCCCCTCTCTTCATTGCCGTGCTAACAGCTGATAGATGCACAAGAAAAGGAAAAAGAAAAGAATCCCTCCAACAGAAGACAAAAATTAATAACTTCAGAAGAAGCATAATTCCTCAGCCATGAAGGGCAATTAAACTTATTTTACTAGTGAAAAAGGGAGATTAATAAAGTTATGAGTGTTTTAAAAGTCATAAAAGCAATTTTTACATTCCCCCTTCACGGATGAGCTCTCCCAAGTCACAAGTTTGTGAGCTCATTATCAGCTGCCATTCAGGGAGCGACAGGCTGTTTAAGTGCTTTGTCAACTCTCTTGGTTTCCAAGCTTTTCACCATTAATTCAAGAG
>JBAFWW010033603.1:0-12310 GCA_036873685.1 Agapornis canus | reverse complement strand
AGATGATCTTAAGGTCCTTTCCAACCCTAACTATTCTATGATTCTATGATCAAATGAAGTTAAATTCTGCATAGTCAAAACTTCCTTTATTTTTCCTAAAAGATCATCTTTTCTTAAACCTTTGCCTTGAGAGTTCAGTTTTCCTATTCCCTGGGAGCACTTTGTATGCTCAGGATCTCCTTGCAGTCTTTTTCAAGTCTAGCTGTGATCTAACACAGGTTAGTTGAGAAAACACATTTTAGGGAAAAGTGATGTTTTCTAAGCAGTTTAACTTGCCCATAGAGGGATAAGGAGGTGGTGATATCTATGTCTTACAGGTCTGTTTCACCTCTAGCTAGACATGAATCAGCAAAAACTGTAGAATTGTAGACAAAGTACCAGCTGAGCTCATATATTTCTTACTGTACAGGACTTTTCTAAGATGTGTCCTAATAATCAGTGAAAACAAATGATTAAGGGAAAAGATAAAGGGACCTTCTCTGAAATACTACTTGAGTTTGAAAGTTACCCTCTGATATCTATGGATTTAAGGACTTGCAAAGTGGAATCATGCAAAGGTATATTTATATCTTTTCCTTGAGCAATTGTGTTACTTATGGTCCTTAGGCACTTCTGTTTACAGAAATAAGTGCTCACCAGATGGCATGTGTGTTAATCCAGCTGTTCTCTTCAGCATGAATTCCTTTAAAGGTGCTGTGTCCCAGGACATATTTGGTGAAAATCATATTTAAATGTTAATAGAAAAAGTAGGATTGAGGGAAAGTTCATAACTCTGTTCTCAAGCCATCAGGTGTGCTGAAATACTTAACAGGCTTTTAGGGTGAAATAAAGTGTAACGAAACAGAAATTATGTGATAAGAATCTTTTTTTATTTTTTTTTTTTTTTTTTTTTTTTTTTTGAGAGAGAGACTGAAGGACTAAAAACAAATTACAGAAATGTAGTTTAAAATCCAGGTTAAATGAGAACTCTTTAAAATGCATATTGTTTGACTTCCCAGCTTGCGTTTGCAAAATAACATCTCAAAGAAGCCCAAATTAGGTAGAACAATCAAAGACTAAACTGGATTTCTTACAACAGAAATCCTGTCTTGTTATCCTCTTTAAAAATAAGCTTTTGCCTGGACTGTGAGCTTGTATGAAGTGTAAGAGATTTTGAGTGCAGTGGTGGCAGAAATAGCATGTGAACCACTTGAGGAACAGAAGCAAATACAGGAAGTACACTTTGATTCTGTTTATCTAACATAAGTAGGATTCACTAGATTTGGAACACCAAAAAGGACCAGAAACACAATTAAGAGTTATCACTGAAGCTGAGTGATAGCTGAGCTTGAACAAGTGAGGTAACTGTAGTCAGGCTCACCAGTTTCTCCTAACAAACATGCTGGAGTTCACCTGGAAATAAAGCACTGGAGCTCCCATTAAATGTTGTTGCACAGTAGATTGTGAAGCCCTGGACACCTGTGTTGTTTTAATCACCCTGACTTGAGCAGTTCAGATTTTTTGCAGTGTCTATAATGATCCAGGAGACTTGGCACAGTGTTCTATAACACTAAAGGATTGCCGATTTCTGTTTTAAATAGGTTTTCTTCATTCTGTAGAAGACAGTTAAAATTTTAATATGTAGCAGTTAAAAACATGCTGGAAAGTTTGAGAAGATCTACATCAAGAGTTTATCAAACACCATCACAAAGCCAGACTGGACCTCTTCCTCTAAAGTGAAACTGACTAAGGTGACTGACTTCTCCATGTTTTAGATAACAGTTAAAAATCAGGAGGTCAGCAGTATGAAAGGGAATTTGAATATCAAATATTCCAAATAAATCCTAGAAAAATATTTGCTTTATTTTCTGTTCTGCTTGCTTTTCTAAATTACTTTCATGTCAGAAAATTGAGCTGTTGAAGCAATTCCAAAGGAGTGCCATGATGATGAAGTGCCACGAGGGCTGGACCACCTCCCACGTGAAGATACACTTACTTCTGAACAGACTAATGAAGTACCCAAAAAGTCTTCAGTTTTGTAATACAAAAAGTAGAATAGTTAAATGATTGCAGCAAACTTATTCTTCCAGTAGTACTCCTAGAGAGTAGAAAATGAAATTTTAGACAAAATTATGTGTGAAGACAGGCTGAGAAAGTTGAGGCTATTCAGCCTGGAGAAGAGAAGGCTGTGTGGAGACCTCGTATCAGCCTTCCAGTATCTGAATGGAGCCTATAGGGATGCTGGAGAGAGACTCTTCATTGTGGAATATAGTGATAGGACAAAGGGTAATGGGCTCAGGCTTAAACAGGGGAAATTCAGATTAGATATAAGAAACTAAGATGATCTTAAGGTCTTTTCCAACCCAAACCATTCTATGATTGAATGAAAGGGACAGTGATTACTGGACATCTTTCTACTCTTAATTCTTACTAAAGGATTCTTCTTTGGAGCTATTATTTATTTACCATAATATGTAGACTCATATTTCTTCAAGATCTTCACATTTGTTCAAAAATTCTTGGGAGTATTATGGCTACATGAGAGCATTCTATAGTTCCCCTGTAACTTGTTAAGGCATGTTGGAATCTTCATACCTTGTAACAAGGTGAAGTTCATCCATAGGACAAATGAGACTTTCTATATAGAGTCAATCTGTTTCACCCTAGCCATATGCCATATCTGCATCTCTCTTTTACCTTATTAAATCTTTCAGAATTAACTAGAACCATGGAAAAATCATCTTACTTTAATATTCAGGTGATGAAAACTCTTCTTAAAAATCTGTTTCTTTCCTTGGTAGATAATAAAAATTAATTATCTTTGTTTTTAGAGTAGACGTCTGGTTATATAGTACATGAAGCATACTACTGCAGGACACAGGCCTCTTATTATTTTGAAATATCATGTCCTAGAGTCCTGTTCCAATGACTCAATGACTTGGAGTAGAAGCTTTCTGTATGAGTAGTGACTTTAAGGTAGTTTTTTATAAGATATTATAAGATATCTGCTTGGCCATTATAAACCTTGTAGTTTCACTCCAGTGTGTTAAACACCCTGGATTGCTTTTTAAGAATTTTCTTGAGGTGATGCTTAGGATTGTTCCTGGCTTTTTTTACTTGTCTTTTACTCTATCTTTAACAACAGTTTTTCCCCACTGTGTTTTTCATGGGAGAGATGAGATTTTAAAGTGTCTGAGATTTTAAAGAGTCTTTGGAATAAGGTGGTAACTTTATGTATCCCAGCAGAAAGTTTCTAGTGCTCCTTCTCATCAAAATATGTAAAATTTGATCCTGACTTAAAGTAAGATTCAATAAGAACACTTAGTTCCCTAGACTGGATGGAGCTATCTTTGTGAATTAATTCTGCATCAGTAACAGCTTGATTTCAGAACAGATATCAGCACAGTTGAAATTAGAGGTTGTCTTGATCTTTCAAAAGTCATATAGCCTGTAAAGAAGATCAGAACAAGAGGCTACTTCAGGTTTTGAAACTGACTGCAGGAACTATATTTTTTTGTTTTTTGTAGGAAGAAACATATTCACAAGCTAATTCCCAATCTCACTGAGACCCAAATGCTTCTTAAAAGCTGCCTTACTGCTTTCTGCTTTACAAAATGCTTGCAGGTCCTGTAATTTCTCCTTGGTGTACTCCCAGAATATTTTTTAGCACTCTTCTATATTTATTTCATATTTTTCAAGGGGGGATTCTTTAAAAAATGGCCCCACATGCCAACATATGTGAAGCAGACAATTTTTGTCTTTTGACTTAGCTTGTCTATTCAGGCATATTTTTTAGAATTTTGTCTTTTTTTTATTGTTGTAAATATTAGTAAGCATTTGGCTTTGTTTTTAATGGCAGACTTCATTAGGCAGCCGTTAACAAAGATTTTAGAAAGAATCAATCCAATAGCATTCATTCAAATTATGTGTGGTAACTAAAATTTGCAATGCCTTTAAAGCCTGAGAACTTGCACTAAAAGCTGCAGTTGAAATTGCAGAACAATCCATAGAGTTGCTGTGCTCTGGCTGCTCAAGAGCCTTTTTCAGCAAGCCACAGAACTATTGAAATAGTCCAGAATGGTTCTTTAATCTTCTTGGTAGTAGTACAATGGACAGTTGTCTGAAGCATCTTCCCAACATTTTGATCCGTAAAAGCATTGACTAGATTTGCATGTTCATATGTAAATGCTAGCAAATAAAAACTGATGAATAGACTATAAACAAGAGAATAAAAGATAATAAAATAGGAAGACAGTTGGAAATCACTGACAGTTTCATTTGCCTGGACAACTGCATGACCATATAGTCCAAGATGAAAGACAGGTAACAATAGATTAGAGATATATGAAATACTTTAAAACTCCCTTTGAAGTTCCAAATCCATTTCTTTCAAGAAATAAGCATCAGAGCAGTTGTAGCTCTATGTGGCCTGTCAGTCATATAATGGTAGTTCACAAAGAAGTCAAATCATTTGCAGAGGTTGCTGTATTAGGAGGCAGACCAGGTATTTGTTTTCAACTTTGGTAATCTTGAAGTCATCACTACAAGTAAGTAATCTGTTGCAGTTAACAAGATATTGGTGCAAACACGTCACTTTACTAGGGTCCCCAGCTGATTGTTTTACTAATGCAGAGGGAAAGTTCTTTTAGAAACTTTAAAACTTGTTTGATAGAATCTGTACTAATGAAATCTACCCCATTCTTCAGCACAGCAAAATAGGACAAAATCATCTTACTATTAAAAATACAAGAGTGACTTTTAACCAAGTCCTCTGCTTGTAGCAGACTTCCTGGTGTTGAAGCAGAGAGGCTGGGTACTCACTGCTTTCTGGGTCATAACATTGTGCGGGGCTTAGCAGTAGCAGTCATTTTCTCCTTCTTAGTAGCTGGTGCAGTGGGTAGTGGTGGACTATGTTCTGGCTTGGCTTAAACAATGAAAAAAGTCCAGAATGTTGCCTATATTATGAGTCTTGATTGGGTTGGAAATGAAAAATTAATCTTATAAGAGAGACATCTATTTCCAGCGTTGGGAAAGTCAATAGACAATTTTCCTACTGTTATTTGGGAGTGGGGAGGGAAACTAAGAGAAGATAATAAAAAAAATAGAAAAGAAACAGTATTTAACCTGCACAGTAGGTGGGTACACTTCACAGCCTGCTCCTCTGATTGTCCGAACCAGGAGAGCTGTCAGTGCAGAATGTCTCCCTTGTATCTGACCTAAATCTCCCGTTTTAAATTTGAACCCACCAGAGCATACAGGGTAGTTGTTGGATCTGTTGATCCAAACCTGTGGCCATGCCACAACTGGGATCCAGTCATGGGGGCTGAAATTCCCCAGTAGTGTCCATTCGGACAGTGCAGCCTGCACAGCAATGGAGAGGGATGGGAAATGGTAGCTGTCTTTCAGATATGATGGGTGGATAGCACTCTGTTACTAATGACCTTTTCAGTCTGATAGTTGATCTTATCATAGAGTTGATGACATTTAGAAAAAAAGAAAGTGAAATTTGGAGAAAGAAAACAGAGAAATGTGTGAACTATATGAAGATGGAATGCCTTGGGCAATTTTGCCACACAAAAACTGAAGAAAGAATAGTGCAACACTGTACAAAAATGGTTGTGTTCTACAGTCTCAGTATATGACATCAAAGAACTGAGTACTTTTAAAAAATCAGTATTTGCACAATAGAAGGGCCAGTTTACTTTTGAGGCAGAGAGCAAAGGAACACATCAGGGATGGCCTTCTATAAATTGCAATTTAATACAGAAAAATTAAATGCCAAGATGGCTTCTGTCAGATGAGCAGTATGTTTCATTTTGTCTTCTGTGCTGCAATTACTGAAACACTAACGTGCAATACACTATCATAATCCATTTCTTAAACAAAATTAAGTCAGATATAAGGTCAAAAGTAGACCTTAGCAGCAGAATAAACAGCAATTTAGAGCACAGTTAAGGGATGAATATGAGTTCTCTGAGTTTTGTCCAGTAAGTTTTCAGTTTTTAGATGGTACTTTGGTAGGCAGCTCTCAGATGCTGAGACTGCAACTCAGTGTGTTTAATGAAAGGATCAATTAACTAATTGACTTTCCCAATTTCAAATCTAAATCATCATGAAATAGTAAGAGTCAAATAATATTTCTGTGCCATCTGACCCAGTTGAAGATATTCTGTGGGAAATACCTTTACAAACAACTGAGAAAAAAGAGAAGTTTCTGATGAATTTTTTTTTACATTATATTTAAAAAATTATTTACCTCTAAGTTGCTTTTCTTGCTATAGCAATTCTCAGTCTTTACTATATATCACTAGGTTATTGCTATTGTATTCATTTAAAAAAATGCAGTAAGGTTTTCTATTTATGAAAATATCTGATATGTTGTATAAAGCACATTGATATGAAAAATGTGTTGTAAGAACCCATGTTCTCCAGGTGTGGAAATGAAACAGAGAAAATCAAACCCCATAGGCTTTTGAAACTCAATATGCTGCAGAAGGACTCTTTAGAATAACTTTGTGCAATGCTGATCCTTCTTGCCACTTGATACTGATTGTATGTGTTTAATTTAGAAGGGCTTATTTTATGGACTTGAGTCCATAAAAAATGGGCAACTGAGTATGGGATCTGTAGGTTGAAGTCTTTTCTGTGAATCACCACAAAAATTGTCTGTCCCTTAACTGAAATGTGATTAACAATTCCATCATTGATTTACATCTGACACTATGGCCTGTGTTATGTCCCCAAATTCCTTTATGGTAAATAGGCACTTCAAATGCTATTTGAAGCGCTATTTAGATATTGCAGTCTTTCAGGATATTTCCCAGTGTAACATTCTTTTCAAGAGACAGAACCAAATGATCTGTGTACTTCATGAAAGGCAGCTATTCTAAAACTATAAAGAAGGGGCAAATTCTTCTGTTCTAAATTTGGATAGCCAAACCATAGCAGAACTATATAGCTCTGCCACTTTATATTATGAATTATTTTCTCTAGGTGTCTGAGTCCAATGTTGTTTCTTCCAGGGGTTCAACAAGCCACTGATTTTTATGCAGATTATTTTCTGCCATTGTTTTCTTTCAGGCGTGTCTGTGCTGCTCTTTGCATCTTTCCATCCTATCTTCTTTTCATGTCAGCCAATTACCTGGTGATCACTGACATTTTGTCTTGCAGTAATATTTTTCTGAAATATATTATGAATAGTAACCAATCAGTTTTCTGTATACACAGAAATGTCTGTATATGAAGAGGAAGTGAAAAAAATATCTTTCTGATATCTATTATATCTGCACATAGTGCAGTGCAGAGTGGCACAAATGATGTTAATTTAGAGCTAACGTGTGTAACAAGAACAAACAGACATATTTTGTTCAGATCTAACTCGAATACCTCTGCACTTCACTGCTTTATGTTGTATGGGCTTACTGTTGATCACCAGTCACCTGTAAGTTCTCTGTTTGGGCTATACTGTTAACAAGCTCAAATACTACTGTAATTTTTTAGTTTGTGATGCATTTTAGATTGTCAATACAAATTAGCTCTAGCCCTGTCTCACCGTTTCAGACTTCCCAGCCCAGAAGTTTAGCAAGATGCAGGGTTTGTCTTCAGTGCTACAACATTCTTTGGTCATTTGGTTTGATAATCTCACCTATTTACTTAAAGAAAAAAAAGAAAAAACAGAAGTTAACATTTGTCAACTAGAAGTTCTTGTAAATAGTCTAGGCCCTGAAAGAGATGCATATTATAGATGACACAAAGCACATTGTTTCTTATTCAGTCTTTCAGGAGCTCAATAATCATGGGCAAGTCACTAAGTCTCTCTGCTTTCCTTTCATGCACTGGTGAAACAGTCATGGTAAGAATATGCTAAGATGGTTTAGGTAACTTTTCTAAAGTCATTGAAACCTTTGGAAGAGCTGGAAGTTTTGTGCAAGTCATTCTATGGGCAAAGCTGAGGAGCTAGTTATTTGGATAGGAGAGCAAAACAGAGTAAAATTAATGGAAACCAAGACATAATTTATATTCTATATCAGTTAGAAAATGTCATTGTAAAAATTCAGGCAGTCTGGTGACAAAGATTGTTTAGATATCATCAGGGAGCAGTTCCATAGCTGATTTGTGTAATCCATCACTGACAACATCTGTATCTGTGTCCCTTTTCTCTTACAGTATCGGTCAGGACGGGATCCTCAGCGAGGTTCAGACAATGTTTCTAACAAGTCTTCAGACAGTGATGTCAGTGATGTCTCTGCTGTGTCACGGACAAGCAGTGCGTCACGTTTCAGCAGCACAAGCTACATGTCTGTCCAGTCAGAGCGTCCAAGAGGAAACAAGAAAATAAGGTGAGCACAAGGAGCTGCAGTACCAGCCATAGCTGTGTAATTTAAATAACTGAATATTTGCCAATATTTGCATTTGAAATTGTTTGTCTAGGTTGAGATTTGTAGAGAATTTGCTGTTTAAATGTTTTTTTCATCTAATGTTTTTGAAGTCTTCATGATATTTATTTTTAGCCAAGTATACTTGGGGTATACTACTAGCAAACACTAAAATAAAAAGCATATGCTGTCAGCAAGCATTTGACACACTTAGATTTTCACTTTCTGAAAAACATTTTAAAAAATACTTAATATGGCTGAAAAGACAGTTTAACTTGAAAAATTGCAATGGTAAAGCCAGAGACATCTTAATTTCTTTTAAACTGGAGCTGCTGAACTTTCATAGACTCTTGTTTAATACTTAACACTAGTCCAACTTAAATGTAGACATACTACCGCTGAACTACTCTTCAATAAGATGTGTTGAATATGCTCATCAGAATGTGCTGAACATAGTGCGTCTGTGAGCAAAACGCAGTCACCTTTGAACCCTGTGCACACATAACGGAGCTTTGGCTGTAGAAGGAGTGAAAGATCATTTTTCTTGGAAAGTGTGACTCACCTGCATCTCATCAAAATTCAATGTCAGCCTATATTAATTTGCAGAAAATTGTCATTTTGAGAGAAATAGTGCATTTGAAAAGATTGTTTAAACATCTGCTTATGAGAGCATTGTTAGGACCCCATTGTTTCTGTCATAGAGTTTTGTAGACATTTCTAAATGTTATGTATTGCCATGCAACTTTTACTTGAAGAAGGACTTAGAGATTGTCCTAAGAAAACATACCATGGTTCTGTAGTGTATGTTGGAATTTTAAACAGCATGGTTTAAGTTATGACTGCTTCCATCTTTTACTTTTTATTTGATTTCTTTTGCATTTCTTTTCTTTTGAGTTCATGTGTGCTCTTCTCCATAATCTTTTTTTTTTTTTTCCTTTTGCATGCTTTTTCAATATTTGTTGACTTCAGAAGCACAAGGGATATAGAGGGGAAAAAAGAGGGAGGGCTGGAAGGGGATGAACAAGATGGAGTATTTCCTGAGGAGGAAGAAAAAGAGGAGGAGGAAAAAGCAAAGGAGCAAGAAATTAATGAAAAAGGGGAAGGGCAAGAGGTGACAGAGAACTGTGATCAGGAGGAAATCAAAGGATCAGGGCATGATGAAAAAGCTCAAGAAGACCAAGCTGAGGAAGGGAAGGAGGATGACAGGTAAAATGTACTTCTGTTTCTATAGACCTGTTCTTCCTCGTGTATCACAACCCTACTTGTCTTCCCCCCCCCCCTTTTTTTTTCCCCTTTTCTTAGCTTATTGTCTATGTTCTTTGTGGCGTTTTTTGTTTGTTTTCAGTTATGACACTTTCATATTTAAGCAAGTTTCACTCTCAACATCAGTGAACTTTTTCTGCATACCAAGTGGTGCACAAACTCGACTCATTATTATGCATGCAAATACAGCATGCTATTTATTAAATTGGTTCAGACTACAGTTTGGGTTTGACTGTAATAAACAACAGGAACTGTAAGATTCCTTGTTATATTCTCTGCTTGACTTACTATTTCAGGGAAAAGCCTTTTATTGGGTCATATCAATATCAAACCCATCTTTGCTTTCATTTCTGGCAGTACTAAAGAAGAGAATTTGGCTTTTTTTAAAAAATCTTTTTTTGTTTAGGCTGATAAATGTTCATATTGTTTGGCAACAGATGTGGATAAGCAAGGCCTCCCCTTTTTTCTGTTGTTCCAATAACTGCCATGGGTTGATGTATTATGGAGGAGTTATGGGTCACTGCTGCTGTATTGTGTGCAGAAACATTTCAGCACTATTTTTTTCTGGTTTTATTAGATAATAGTCTAGATTTATGCATTTTACCACAATTTCTTTGAACCCTGACTTTTAATGTAAATAAGTGACATTTTATATTGCAAAATCTATGTAATTTGTATTAAGAGAAAGACAATATTTCTTCCTTCTTCATTAGCAAAAATTTTGCTTGAGGTTTGCTGAATACTTTTGAACCCCTTCTCACCTACACATGAATGGCAGAAAATCTCAGAAAGCAATACTTTCTTTAAACCCGCTAGTTCTGCACTACCAATAAAAAACATGCTTGTAAAACTATGCTCATGCATATTAGGGTAAACACAGAGCACTCTATGCCAATCCACTTCCTTCCTTTGCTACAGCTTCCATGCTTGCAAACTCACACACACATGAACATGCACAAAGCAGAGGTGATACCAAAAGAGAATCAAGATGCATAGTGTCCATTCTGGGCTGGTATGGGCCAATAGAGCCATACTCCTGCTTTTTTATACATTGAGTATCAGCATTCCTTCACTTGTGAGTGCATTTTAGAGTTCAGCAAAGTCAGTTGTTTAGAAGCAGCTGCCTTTAACACTGCCTTGGCATATATCTTCCAGGAGCTACTGAATGGAAGTCTGGGAAAGGATGTTTTAAAGACCTTTTTCTTTCCTGACTCCTATTAGTCATTCATTAAGAATAACAAGTTTAATGGATCTGGAAGTCCTGCTTCTCAAAAAGCATAACCTTATTTCTGGTTTCCAGCTATCACTCAAGGCCATTCTTCAGCAAAAATGCTGTCCCTCACAGAAAGTAAAGCTCTCTTTTAGTAACAACTTCTTGTTCCCCATGCCAGCTTGCTCCTCTGCTTGTTAGCTGCTCTCTGCCTTCAGGAAGAAGCAGCACAAGTTCAGGAGTCCCTGCTTGATAGAACAAGATATTATAAAATGACTGCTGTGCTGTGACTTTTGTTTGCGTTAGATTTTGTCTCCAAACAAATCAGCCTCTAGTTTTGTTTCACACTATGTCCATTTTGCCTGCTTTTAGTCTGTAAGTTATGAACAAAAAGTTAAGTTTCTCTTTATCTACCTTCCTTTCCTATGGTACAAGAAGTGCTCATCTTTTTAGTATTTTTTGAACATTCTTCTAACAGCACAGATTTAGCCCTGTATAGGTTCAGGTACAGGTGTATATATACATACATATATATACACGCATAGTTATGTATCATTAACATACTGAAACATTGTCAGTTGTGTATTCAGTTGACTAACCTCACAGCAGGATCAATCCTAAGTGGTGTTGTAAATTTGGTACCTTCTGCTTACTTGTTTGGCAATTTATAAGATACTTAGAGTTAAGGACTTCAGCTTTCTAAAAAATGTTTTCAGACACAACCACCAAAGCATCACTTAATAATTAAACATTGCAGGTATTTGAGAGACCTCAAAGTGGACAGTTCATGCATTATAGAATAGTAGTTAATTATCATCTGTTTTTTTGAGATCTTGGGCATCAGGAATGTCTGCATTACAGATGGAAATTGTCAATATATATTTTTACTTTAGAGGTACATCTTCAGTTGAACAGCAGTCACCTTTCCTCTGGGCAATCTGGAACACAGGCACTGCTCTCAATCAACTCACCATCAAAAATTAGCTCGTTAAAGATACATCCTACCTCTTGATGTCACTGCTTATATACTTTATGACTTATGGTAATAGTCACAGTAAGGATTTTAATCTGCTGAGATCATAGGTGGATTCAGTGTAACTTAAATGATTGTGAAGACAGATATCCATCATGGATTCCTCCCATGCCTGTTTTAAAGAGTCCTTCAGAGCAATAAACTGCATTAGCTTTTGGAGCACAATAAATCAATGAATCTTTTTTTGGCAGAAATAACTGCAGCATCAGATTTTGCCTTCATTAGACCTTGTAAAACTAAATCTTGGCAAATGGTTGACCTATAGGGAAAATATAATTATGTTCTTTCTTGGCAGTACATGTTAGTAAACAGAAAGAACAGATCAAGCTTCCCTGTTGTGATTTTTAAGGATTCCTTATGTGCAGTTCCCTGATGTTATTTCGTGTTCCAGCTCCCTGATGATGTCAGGGACAAAAAAAAAAAAAAAAAAAAAAAAAAAATCCTTTTAAA
>JBAFWW010033600.1:0-13451 GCA_036873685.1 Agapornis canus | reverse complement strand
AAATAATAAGTTTCGCCTAAATAGTTTTCCTGCCATTTTTTTTTTTTTAATTCAGATATATCTACTAATTAAAATAACTCTGCAAATTTTCCTTTCAAGATCTTGATTTTTTTACAACCTACCACTTCCTCTCCCACGGGAGCTGCTCTTTTTTCTTGCCTATCTTTTCCTACCTTTGCTGGATGAAGGCGTGATTTATCTGTCTTGCGCTCTGAGCTCACTAATGTTTCTGTGCATTTTGAGAGGGAATCAAGGGAATTAACTCAGAAGAATATAATCTGATTTGGAAAGATTTACTCGATTAGGTAGTCGACTTTGTCACTATATATTGCAGAGCCCATTTAACTGTTCCTAGATGTCTGGATGGAAAAATAACTACTCATTCCTTACACTGTGGTAAATCTCCATATCCTCATTGTTTTTTTTCTGAGAACCAAAGTCTCGTGAAGGTGGTTAGCATTTGCCTACTCCATCTAGTGAGCCCTTGCAGATGCTTGGTGGTATCTTTCCTTTCTTGTAAGATTTATTAAGAAACTCTAAAATAAAAGATAATTTCTGTAGTTGGTCCCATGTCTTTGCCTCTCCCTACCCTTTTTTCTCACATGCATGTGAAGAACTTATTGCAGTAATGAAGAAGAATTTGAGAAGGGGAAAAGAATTGATCTTTAAAATAAATTGGTTTGCTCTACATCGTATGAAGCTTTTAAAAAGAAATTATAAATTGAGTTTCACACCTTTCTAGGAAATAAGTTTTCCTCTTATTTTCATGGCTGTAGGAAATAAGTGTCAATCTTCTGAATACTTTTGCTGAGATGGTTGTGTATCGGGAATTTACCTAGGAGTTCACATGTGGTTGTACTGGGCTTACACAGCCAAGGTTTTGGTGGCAAGGGGGCTATGGGAGTCGTTTCTGTGAGAAGCTGCTAGGAGCGTCCCCTGTGGGCAACAGAGGCAATGCAGCTGGATCTAATAAGGACCTACTGCTGGCCAAGGCTGAGCCTTTCAGAAACAGTGGCAGCACCTCTGGGATTTAGGAAGCTGGAAGAGTTACTATGCAAGAGCAATTGCGGCTGGCGAGAACAGTGAGATTAAGTGAAAGAAACTACTTTGCAGACACCAAGGTCAGTGGAGAAAGGGGCAGGAGGTGCTCCAAGCACTGAAGCAGGAATACCCCTGCAGCTGTGGTGCAGCCCATGGTGAGGCAGGCTGTGCCCTACAGCCTGTGGAAGTCTATGGTGGAGGAGATCTCAGCCTGCAGCCCATGGAGGTACATGAGGGAGCAGATATCAGGATTAAGGTTAAGCTCAGGAAGAAGGGAAGGGTGGAGGGAAGGTGTTTTTAAGATTTGGTATATATCTTATTATCCTATTCTGATGTGATTGGTAATAAATCAAATTTGCTTTTGTTCCACCACTTTCTTTTTCTTTTTTTTTCTCACAATGCTGAAAAACAGTTTCAAATCATGTGACAGTAGAAATCTATACTAAAAAGAACTGGATTATGTGGGAATCTTAGCAAATGCGGTTTCTTCCTTGGATAAAAATGCACAGAACCAAGTGCCCTGTGTATTTTACAAATCTACAAATGTTGAGTTCTCATTCTGGGCTTTTACCAGTGAAACTGTCTCTATATCAGTTAATCCTGGTAACTGACACTCAGAGTGATGATTTCCACCACCTGTGAGTGTACTATGAAATGACTCCCAGGAATAACTGGGATTTCTGCATTATGATATTTTGACTGTAAATAAATAATACTAATAAACTCACGACAATTTAATCTTGGTTTAGAATTAACTGGATTGTAAGTACTATAGAGAATTGAATATATTAAAACACTAAGGGATGGCAGAATAGTACTACAAAAATATTTTTAGCTTTGGTTAAAGGTTCTTTCTTTATTTACCAGCTTCTGTTAGTCAAACAGAATTTCTAAATGCTGAAGCATATGACAAATTGCATTATTTCTCTGCTGTTTTATTCTATATGCAATCTATAAGAGGATAAAAACAATAGTTAACATTAACCTCAGAAGGGAGGCACAGAAAACAGACAAAATCCGTATTACTAATTTCAGGTTTTACACTGAGAATATTTAATTGGTGTAAGATTTTCATCAGTTCTTATACCTCCAAGATAAATGTCATGCTGGAGATGGCTAAAAAAGCATCTCATAATCATTCAGGCGATTTATGGGCTTTCTCCTTTTCTCTGAGGAATGACTGTGCTTCTCTCTTGATTGGCAATATGTGTCTGTGGATATGGTAGTTTCCAAATCAAGGCAAACAGCCTTTATCAATTATATGTAAAGATCAATGCAGATATTCCATGAAGCTTTTCCTCCAAAACTTGATGTTACTACACCAAACACCCTGTGTGGGACTCCCAGGGCCTGCAGTACATCCACTCCCTTGACCTTCAGTAGACCTAAGTTTATTTCTATAAGAAATACACCTTTTAAAACATTATTCCCAGAAATCAGTTGGGGCAGAAACTTAAGTGTCATTTTTAGGCATCCCCTTGCCAGAAGAAATCTGTTCCATATTCTTGAGTTTTTTACTGATGCATTGTCAACAATCACAGCTGATGAAGCTCCTGCTGTTTTGCTGAGCTAGTTGTTGCCCTTGGGAAGTGATTTCAGAAATCCTTATAACAGACTGAGAACAAGTGTGAGAAAGGTAAACAGGAAAGCAAAAATATTACACTGAAAAGATTACACAGATGTTTTTTACAATGGTGAAGAAAAGAACAAGGCAAAGCTGGAAGGAAACTGGTGTTGCTAATATGGCATAACTCAAGATATGAGGTCAGACTCTACAAACAGCTATTTACTATAACAAGAGTGTGAAACATGCCTGGAAAGCGTGGTGTCCTTAACTACCAAACTGAGTTGGGAGTAAGCCTCACTGAAGCTCAAGTGCTGAGTGACCACAAGTGCAATAGCTTACCTAGGTTTTCCAGGCTGTCTGATGATTAAACCGTTCATGATCTCATCTTTACTGTAACATTCTATCTGGCACTCACCTCTCACTAAAAATGCAAGACTGCGACAGGATGGAGTAAACTACTTGTTTGAGGCCTGTAGGAAGTATTTAATCCAGGAGTAGAGTGTAGGTTTCTGCTCCATTGTCCTGTGTCAATCAACTTGGTAGTAATTTAGCTAAATACATTACCTAGAGATACTATCAGTGACAGAACATCAACTGCAGGAGGACGGGAGAAGCTTGAACAGGATATCTACATCTTAGTAAGTCCATATATACATAGTGCAATGCTATGTAGTCATGTAGTCTTAATAAGCTAAGCTGGGTATCACGAACTGCATCTGCCTATCCACTGTTCTCTCTTATCCTGGCTTCTTCAGAGGTAGACCTGGTTTCTCTATGCCGTATAAGGACAAAGGGTAATGGGTTTAAACTAAACCAGAAGTTCAGATTAGATTTAAGGAAGAAGTTCTTTACTGTGAGGTTGGTGAGGTGCTGGCACAGGGTGCCCAGAAAAGTGGTAAATGCTCCATCCCTGGCAGTGTTCAAGGCCGGGTTGGACAGAGCCTTGGGTGACATAGTCTAGAGTGAGGTGTGCCTGCTTGTGGCAAGGGGGTTGGAACTAGGTGATCTTAAGGTTCTTTCCAACCCAAACCATTCTATGATTCTGTGATTCTATGAAAATACATGCTTTCAGGTGAATCAATTATGGTAGTCTTTATTCAACTAAAAATGAAAATAAAAAGAAAAGCAAAAATAAAATCAAATATATATGAGGAGAAAGAATGAGAAGAGGAATACAATGGTTTGTCATCTGACAAATGATAATATGTACCATGAATGGAGATAAAAATGTTGGTTGCCAAGGATGAAGAGAAAAAGAGTGGGGAAGTGACAGAAGAGTCCTGGGGAACACCCACAGAGTGAACATAAAAGGAAGACAATTACCATCCAGAAACATTTGAAAAATTAGTCAAATTGTGAAATGCAAAACAGAAGAGTGCTGGCTGTTAGCTATAGTAACAGTTTGTATTAAAGCAATGGTACAGAGCTATCTGCAGGGTGGAAACCAGACGAATAATCAGAGCACAGTAAGGGGATGAAATCAGGCCTTCACAGGTGGTCTGAAGTCATTAACAATGAGAAGACCCTGTCTTTGGTCATGCTGGAAAAGTTCAGTGCAAGCATGGGTAGGATCTATGCAAAATGACAGATACCTATCTCGAGACTTTGAGAAATGCAGGAAGAGGGAAAGATCACAGTAATTTCACAGAAATGTAAACTGAAATTACATGGTATTGTGAAATTATGTGGTAAAATTTAAATGATGTGGTATTTCCTAAATAATATGGGAATTGTCTTTCATGACCTCAGGAGGCACATGAATGTTGAGAGGTGAGAAGTAATACTAGAAGTAAAAAGAAACACTTGAAGTAAAACCCACCTAAGAAGGAAGGTCTTATTAAACCAGATATATGAAATAAAGGGGGAAATAATGAGAGTAGAAGGGAGGCAAAGGCATCTGTTGCTACTTTCAGAGGAAATAAAAAGGACACACATATTTCACACATTTTCCTGCTGAACTTACAGTCACTGTTAGAGGAGTAAATACTGCTTTGCATGAATACCCATGGTGGAAATTTGGCCTCAGTCAGACAAGAGATACAACTGTGATGGTTACAGGTGTGTAGGAGCTAGCTGTGGTATTTGCTTAGCTGTGGATACCACAGGACATATTTCATATTGTCAGTCTCCTCTGCTTGCTTCATGTGATTCCCCTCCAACCTGAGTTGGAGCCAAATTACAGGCTTCAGAGCTGGCATGTTTTTTTCATTACTTCCAGTGGTTTCTCATTTGTGCCACCCAGTGTAGTGTATGTAATTGAGAAGGTTTTACTTCTTGTGACAGAGGCTTCTATGGAGCAAATTGTTAAAAACTATGTTTCTCAAATTGATGTTCTCAGCATTGCAGACACTAGTAGATGCCTGGAGTCATGCAGAGAGGACTTCTCCCAGGGCATGCTGTCTTTTTTATGAAGTCCCAGGTGACTTGTAATTCTTGTTTTGTTTTGTTTTTTTTTTTTTTGCTTCCATACTCTGTTGCTTTTAAATGTGGGAAAGAAAGAGTGTTGTGAGTTGATATAATGGACTAGCTCCTGTCTTCCTCTGAAATTGCTTTATGCCAGATTCCCCACAGTATAAAGACCCATATTTCTGGTCTAATCATCTCCTTAGGAGCAGGGTGGAGGAAATTCTGGATTCTCCTGAAAGGCTCTCTAAGGTGGCCCTCTCCAAGAGCCAGCAGAGTGACTGCTGGCACCCCATGCAAAGGAACCACTACATCTTCTGCTGTACTACAGCTACTTTTGCCTTCAGGGAATGGTCTTTTGGTAGTAATGTATAGCTGAGCAAAAACTGTTTGTGTGGTATGTCAGGTTTGATCCTGACACACTCTTATACAAAAACCCCACTTGTGGGACTGTGGAACCCTAACATGAGGTTGTAACCTTGGCAGCTCTGTATGTAGTAGTGAATGTTCAGTTTGGACAGAAGCGAGCTGTGGCTGAGAAATCCCAGCTGAGGGAGAAGATGCATTTCTCAGACAGATCCAAGCTCCTGCTTACTGGCTTTCAGCTAAGACTGGAGCTCAGTGCTGTCTCTCCCCCCTCCTTTCAGTCCTGGAAAACTGTAGGCTTCAGCTGAAACAAGGGAGGGATGTTGTTCATTAATACCTCCCAGGAACAAGCTAGAAAGCAAACATGTGTGCCTCTGATCTCAGGGTTCACTGTTTTTCTGGAGAGCTCTTTTTCCAATCCCGGAGGTGAGGCTCTGATTTCAGCTTTGAAGAAACAGATGACAGGCCCACAGCTATGTTCAGGCCACCTCTTCAAGAGGCAGAGGTAGCCTCTCCTCTCTGCTGGGCAATAGCACTATTAGCTTGAGTGTGCTGCCAGTGATCACGAAGGCCAAAGCTCAGACTTCAAGATTTTTCTGCAGGGTTTAAGGCTATGTTTACACTGCAGTGCAAGGCCAGACTGAAAAAAAAAAAAAAGCTACTGGATACCAAGTAGGCATAATACTGGCCACCTTGTCCTTGCTGTAGTGATGATGGGAATTTGGTCCTCAATGAGTTCTAAGTTCCTTCTACTTTCATCTCTCATCCTTGCTCTGCGCTGAGATGCTCAGTTAATTCAGAATCTTTATAGTACCTTAAACCACACAGACTTCGGTATCTGTTACCATTATCCAAGCAGGTACTTCTATACTCTAGTATACGCTTCTCTGAGCTAGACAGAGTATTTAAACTGACTTATTTCCTGTTTTTATGTCTGTCCTCAGGTACTTTGCATTAATTTTTAGTCCATTACAAACAGCAGATTATCGTCTGTGAATTTAGGTTGTTTCTTATGACTGTCTACATAAAATGACTTATATAAGGGCTGGTAAAAACATTTACAACACTTTGCATGAATTTCACATCTGTTCCTCAGAGTCTGATTTATCAGTCTGTTAAAACACTGGTGAGCATTCTAGAAGTTTTATGGCTCATGTACCAAAATACACAGTATCATTAGTCAGAGTTAATCTTTCAGTAATGTATTACAAGAAATATGGGAAATTCTTTACCCCTTACAAGCAAATTCTATCTTTCAAGTCCTATGTTTTTGTTCTCTTCGATTACAGTTTGATCAAGAGATGTGTTCTGCCAGTATTTATCCTTAAAGTCATGTTAGCTATTATTTGCAGTATTAGGTTCATTGCAGATGTATTTTATCCATTTATAAGGCTTCCATCCCCCACCTTCCCATTACTTCCACTACTGCTAAGCATTTGCTTCTACACTTGAAGGATGTTAATTGTCTGCATAGTTGGGTTTCTTATTTGTGGTTTTAGTCATAAAAAAGAATGGTACTGGATTCTTTTTTCCAGTTCTTTAAGCAATGTCTGGTTTTATTTTACTTTAGTTGTTAATAAATTAGTCCTAATTCAGTTATTCTGGCCCACTGAACAATAGCATGGGGCAGGCAGGGAATTTTGGCCTGCATTATACCTTTGGGCTAAATTAATAGGGCAACATTAGGATTTTACCCTTACAATCTCCGCTTGTTTCTCTCCACTGTGTGTGTACCTGGTTTCTCTGATTGAATTCTTAGTACTGCATCTGCTTTTTTTCTTCAATATAACCTGATGAAGATGTAAAAGATTTATTTTCAGAAGGAGCAAAAGTTTATTTTCAGAGGGAGCAAAACCATCCCAAGTAACTTCAATCACTAGATCTCGCTTTAACAACAATAACAGAAATATCTGTCCACCCAGATGAGCTGTAACCTGTCAGTATTTCTTCATAAGCTCCTTGGAGTGCAGTGAGAACAGCAATGAAATCATCATTCTGCTGTATTAAACTGAGATTGCTCAAAGTTGAGTTAGCTCAGCCAGGTCCCGTAAGCTTGTAGAAACCAAGAGCTGGGCAATGTCCAGCCAGAGACTGAGAAGAAGATGACAGTTTGGGAAGCAATGATGGCTGGGTGGAATAGATTGTGCTCTTGAGCAATAAAAGCTTGTAAATTCAGGAGAATAAATGAGTGAGGAAGAGTGACACTTTCCAATGAGTAGTTATAACAGTCCTTCCCATTTCATGCTTTTTGCTTTGGCTGCTGATTCAAAGCTGGGACTTGCACATTTCATTTTATAACTGATGCTACAAAAAATTGTGTTATTTTCTGAAAGCTATTCCCAGTAAGAACTTGGTTGGTATTTTCTGTGTTAAAACCTTTATCAGAGATTTGGACAGAGCTTTGGGCAACACGTTCTGGGGTGATGTGTCCCTGCCCATGGCAGGAGATTGAAACTGGATGATCTTAAGGTCCTTTCCAACACAAACCATTCTGTGATTCTGTGATTTAATGAATCTGACAAATTTAGTCAATTATTGACTGAAAGTGTCAAAACTGAGTTTCTAAGTATATTATTATATCATCACATTGGTTCATAGAGTGATTATCCTCTATAGGGAAATAAATTTCATCTTCATATTTATATAGCTTTTTTTAATCCTTAAAGTATTTATCCTCATATCACTTCAGTAACATAAGGAAGTATAATTATGTTCCCACTCCTCTTTACATAAATGAAGAAAGATTCAATTCCTGAAAGATGCAGATTTACATCTTTCAGAAAGATGCAGTCTGATAAATTTTAGTCATTTACATGAGATAGACACTTAACCCAATTAGCTGTTTTCACAGCTTCCAGTAACAGTCACACATAAAGCATCTAAGCATCTGTGTTCTATCTGAATCTCAAAATGTGATCACGAAAATATCACTTTGCTGCCAGAAATACCCTGTTTGTATTTCGGGGTTTGGTCTTCAGATTCTCTGTAAGCAAGATGTTGTTATTCTAGGTTTGGGCATTGGCTCAATTGGGACCAAAGGGAGCTGTTTCTTGCCTAGTTCATGCCCAAGTCTGATGTGGGTTTAGAAATGGTTCTCCTCAGCAAATGTGACTTGAAGGATGCAGTCAGAAAGCATTCTCCTGGAGAAAATGCAGGTGCTTCCCTTTCCTCCCTCCTGTCTTTTTTTCAGAAAAATAGAGGAGGAAGTAAAGTTCATAGCTTCTTGTAAAAACCTTGCAAGTTAAAGAATGTGAGAGCTCCAGGTTCAGTTCTCTCTGTAACCTTCAAACTTGCCTGGGGAGCAGGATGCATACCAAGAGCCCAGCCTGGCTGGTGGAAGTGCTTCTGCCCAGGTCTAAATATTTGCTTGGGAAAGAAGTTAAAGTTCATCAAGCTTCAGAGGGTAAGTGATTGCAAACAGAAAGGGAGCATAAGTTGTCTCAACCCCTGGCCAAACCCCTGGTTTCAGATAATAACTGTGTACCACAGTACTCAGCTATCAAAGGGAAGGATGACTATTAGCCACTGTCACCTGGCTGCATTTTTTAAGTGAACTTATGTGGTTTTTGAGACATAAACCAGGGCCACTGATCTTTAGCTAAGTTCCTTTAGCTAAGATCCTGCACACTGAAGATACTTTTGCTGCGTCAGGGTTCCAGGAAAGGACCGTATTTATCACATGCTAATGCAATGCATTTGGCTCTGCTATCAGGACTAGGGAAGTAACTGTCCCTCTGTACTGGGCACTGGTGAGGCTGTACGTTGAATACTGTGGTGAGGGGCCCAAAGCAGAACACAAGAGAGATATTGAGATGATGGAGCATGTCCAAATAAGTGCAACATAGCTCGTGAACAGGTCTTACGAGGAACAGCTGAGCAAACTGGGAGGGGATTTAGTCTGGAGAAGAGAAGGCTAAGAGGGGACCTTATCACTCTCTACAATTGCCTAAAAGGTGGATGAAGCAAGGTGGGTGTCTGTCTCTTCTCCCAGGTAACAAGTGACAGAATAAGATGAAATGATCTCAAGCTGCTGCATGGGAGGTTTAGACTGGAGATTAGGAAAAAACTTATTAACTGAAAGGGTTTTCAAGCATTGGAACAGGCTGCCCCAGGAAGTGGTGGAGGCACCATCGCTGGAGGTATTTAAAAGATGTATACATGTGGCACTTAAGAGATATGGTTTAGTGGTGGACTTGGTATTGTTAGGTTAATGGTTGCAGTTGAAGATCTTAACAGTGTTTTCCAACCTAGATGATTTTATGATTTCCCCCAGAAAAACTCTGCAGATCTGTCTTTTCTGTATCTTTGAACAGGTTTGTAGAAAAGTTCTAGAGAGCCCTAAAAAAGACCCTCTGCACAACAAAATGTTACTCTGTTGCTTTTTTCCAAATTCCTGCTGCTTGGCTGTGGCATTATATTGTGTCACTTGAGAGAAAGAGGCAAAGCTGGCTGCTTCTCTTGGGACAGTGAGCTCCCACTTCTACAAGCATCTCCAGTTGCACAAGGATACAGGCAAGTCAGCAGGACTAAAGTAGCAGTGCCCAGCTCAGCTGAACAGAGCTCTATGTTTATTTCTCAAGTGTGTTTTCAAGTGCCTGGTGGCTTAAGTGAGACTTAGACATGTGCTTTACTGAACTGCAGAATTTACCGAAAAAGGGAAATACCCATATCAGTTTTTCTGCTCTGAAAAAGGCTTTAGCTAAACTTAGATCTTTGACTGAGGTATTGACCAGGTATTACCAATTTAAAATGCAGTTTGGAAAATATGTTGGAGTTAAGTAAGTTTGGACAGGAAAGAATAAGGAGAAAAATCTGCCAGTGATGTTTCATACCATGAGAAGCCCTTCCACAATCAGTCACATGAAGAATGTAAAGGGCATCACAGCAGCATACCAAAGCACATAACCTTTGACTTATGAATGTTATACATCCAAGAGACTACCAGCTTTCCTAAAAAAAATGTTTGTATTAATTCCATGTTTTGACCTTTCTAGGTATTTTTTAAAAGAAGCTTCTTTGCTCTGTAATCCATCATAATGAGGTTAAATGTTTTAAAACAGGCTGTCACTTCTCAAGTCTTTACTGTAGAGTTAGCCCGAGAGAAAGGCATTTAGTTTACCCTCATGGTGCTGGTCTCTGTTATGGAGTGAAGGCTACTGGAACCAACTCCTTAATTCTCCATACTGTAGTGAGCAGAGCTTTGTGATAGTTCTGCTTCTGCCCTGTCCACCTGATTCCTGCCTGGTCCATCTGGTCATAACGAAGAACTCTGTTATTAGACCATTGTCAGGACTTAAAAATTCACCTGCTTTCTGTTGGCCAAGTGGGAGGGCCACCAGCCCAAGTGTACAAGATTGAAAGTAAAATCTACCTAAGAGGCTCTGTGTATACTATAGTGAAGATATACATCAAGAAACATGGTGTAGGGAACTGCACTGGTATGTCATTCTCACTTATTCCCTTTGCAGGCAAAACCACAGTCTCCTACATTGTTAACCCTGCTTGTTGAAGAGCATGCACCCATTGTGGTATTAAGTATCCCCAAAAGAACTAACACCATGCTTCTGCATTACAGGTAAACGTACTTTGTTTCAGAGTTTCCTATAGGGAGTTATCCTTACTCATCAGGAAAGTGAAAGAGTATCTATGAATCACCTCCAGAGTTACTAGTGCATATCTCTGGGAGTCATCAATTCTGACAGTCATCTCCTAATTTCTTTCCTCCTACTTGCAAAATCCCTTTTCTTCATAATTATGTAAAGCAAGTGAATGAGTGTTTAAGGTACTACAACTGAGTGCACTGGATGGAATACAAGGTATCTGGTATTTAGCCATTCAGGCACAGGAATCTGCAACTGAACTAACTTTTGTCTTTTTTTAATAAGACTGTGTTTAAGGATCTTATCATGTCTCTGATTTAGTTTTGTCAAGAAAAATCTTCTGGAGGGACTGGGCATGTCAAGCTTGAGAGAATCATGGATGAGCATACAGGCCTATGTACAAATATCTTTGTGCAGTGTGCAGTATTGTCTATATGATTAGTTATTTTCCTGTAGTTGCAATCATATCCTTTGCTTTACAGACATTTCCTACTCTGAAAATGTACTGAAAAATATTCAGTGGCTTGTTTTTTCCCCACACGTTGCTGCACAATTGCAATGTATTCGTGAGCAAGAGCTCAAAATTGCTCCAGTGAGATGCATCTTTGAGGTGTCTTCTGAATATGTTCCTGAGTAAGACAGGCTTAAAGTCTGTGAGAATCTTTGGCACTCCTGTTTCATCCTCATGAACTTTTTTCTAGGACTGTTTGTAAAAGAAATGATTCTCTTAGAGTCCACATAGAAATCACGTTGATCTAGGTCTCGCGAAACAGCAACATTGCTCCCATATAAAAAATTTTGAAGGATTCCTAGTCTTTTACATGATTCATTGATGAAAACCAGTCTGGGTTCAAAATATGTCATTATGTATACCCTTTCTCTGTATCTGAGCAGAGATTCCAGGCTCCCTTGGGAGCGGGCCTCTTAGCTTGCTTCAGTCCTTTCTGCTCTGAGAGCTGGGCAGCTGGGAAAAAACTCATGGAAATTTTGCAGCACTGAAAGTTCTGGATTTAGTGCAGAATGCAAAATAATTTTCTCTCATATGGAACTTCTTAGGTCTTCTGGGACCCACAGCTGAACTTTAGTCTTAATGTCTTGTGTCTTACAGGTCAGGTTGTCAGTCTGCAGCTCTCAGACTGGACTTGTACGCTTGTATCATTTTACTTCTGCTGTCCCTCTTCAACAGCCTGAGATACCTTCAGAATCCACAAGACTTGATAGGCCATTTGAGTCCATCAGTCAGTCCTTGCCATGAATTGCAAGGAGCATATTTCACTTCAGCAGGAGAGTTGTATCCAAAGGAACCACTGATGGATTTCAGATCTAGGATTAAAAACTCTTATGCATTGACTTTTTGTGAGAATTCTGTATTATTTTCTCCCCCTTCTCTTAGTTGAGGCTGTCAGCCAATAGCATTAATTTCATTTAATATTTCTTACCATGTTTTGAACACATCCACCTCACTTTTTTTTTTTTCCCCAGGAATACAGAAATGTTCAAATTTATTAGCTGGAATTCCTTTGCTTGCAACAATGTCTTGTCTGTCCAAGTGCCCTGTTATGGAAGGTGTACGTGCAGAGCCCATGGGCAGGATAATGTTGTGTGTCTCATGTATCCCGGCCTCTCCTGGATGTTATTTCTGTTGATGGTCTAGCTGCTGACCATTTCAGGTGCTCCCCTGGTAAATAAGGCAAGGATGAAGTCTCTTCGCTTGATCCTGCAACTCCTCTGATTACAGAAATGGTGCCAGGGCTGAAAGAAGGAAGAACAACTGAATATAACTATTGTTTGTTTTATAGATCTGGGCTGATTGTAATTATGTGTGGTTCTTCACTTAGCTGTTAACTTGAAAAGATTTGGCAGCCAGATAACATGGATCAGAATTGGGATGAAAATATTCAGTGACTCAGGGATTTAATGTGAGAATGGATATGATGTTATCTATTCTTCTGTTTCTTGTAGTTCTTTTAATGCATTTTATTGCAGTTACACTGGCATTATTAGGACAAATAAATATCCTTAAAACAATGCTTCTGGTTTTCAGTTTTGTTAATTTTTTCTTCTTGCCTCCTGCAATGTTGACAAATTAGCTGGGAATGGATGGAAATAGTTTAATTTAGCAGTCTGAATCACATGTAAATGCCTAAGAGGAAAGAATAATTTTTTAATATACAAGCCTAGAAGAAGACAATAAGATCTGTCCCCAGGAATGTTGTTGACATATGATAGGAATTCAAGGTCTTCTAGCCACAAGTGTATCTATTTCTTTGTATCAGCACTATTTTTCTTTATATTTGGCAGCCTGCCTTGTTTGATTCTAACACCTACATTTTGTAAGAGCAAGTAGTGATAGGATAAGGGCTTTAAACTGAAAATGGGGAGACTGAGATTAGATATGAGGAAGAAATTCTTCACTATAAGGGTGGTGAGGCATTGGCACAGGTTGCCCAGAGAAGCTGTGGCTGCCCCATCCC
>JBAFWW010033595.1:0-52430 GCA_036873685.1 Agapornis canus | reverse complement strand
AAAAAACAAAAAAAAAACCAAAAAAAAAAAAACCCAAACAACAAACCAATTTCCCTTTGTAGGGTGAATTAAATTCATACATTCAACCTTTCAGCACTAGCTAAAATAATTCATTACAGTTTTCTACTGAAGGAAAATCAGGAAGGCGATCTCTACATGCAAACAAGATAAAGTAATGCCTGGAGATTTGACATGATCAGCCCCTAATATCTGTGAGGAAACTAGGGGCAGAAGGCAAGGCAGTGTCCAGTCAGAATGAATGCACATTGGAATTAGCTCAGATGCAGCTCACATTGGTCTGCCCCATGCTCCTGTCAGTGAGGATCTTTAACATGACCTAGTCCCCATGTTAAAGAAAGAGTTTCAAAATTAAATTTGAAACAATGAAATGATACTTAATAACGAGCACGTGCACGCACACTCACTTGCAGACACACACACACATTTTCTTGACACTAGTTGGCACCCAGAGATTGGTTTCAGTATTCAGCATCTCAGTTCTCTGCAAACATTTGGAGGGAAACAGAACACATGAAATCCTGGGCTCCAGTAAAATCCATGGCAGAACTCCCACTGACTTCAGCTATCCTCATTCTTCCACTCAACCTCAAGTCAATGTGCCTTTTTGTTTATTTTCTTGTTCAAATACTTTCCTCTAACGATATTAACACAGGAAAAATAACTGCCTGTCAGCAGAGCTCTACAGAAATTGGCAGGTTCTCTTTGAAGGCGTTTATGCAAGCCTCTTCTTCAGTTTGATTGGAGTAGATTCTAGCTGCAGCATTTGGACCCAGATCAAGAGAGAAATTTCAAATTCTGCCCACAGAATGTTCATGTACAGCAAATGAATTGAGCTGAGGTCATTCTGCCTTCATTTCCATGCCTTGAGGTTTGTTACTAGCTTTAGAACCAGAAATTTGCAGCAAAACTCAGCTAAAGCCACCTCCTTTCACCTAGTTTCAGGAGCAAATTAGCTAACATCAGGAACTACTTACACTGGTGAATATATGCCAGCAGTTATCATACAGTGGTATCTCAGATGGAACATTTATTTCCTCTTTTAACCCTAAGGAAATAGTATAATAACAAAATGTCTTTACCCCTGGAAAGCACTGACTTCTACATGATGACCACAGGGTCCATTTTTGGACCAGCTTGTCTGAAATTCATTACACTAACCAAAAATTAGTGGGTTGAGTTTTTTCTGTCATGTTCTAAGAAACCATGGAGTCATAAAAGCTTCATGCCATGTGAGATTGGACAACAGAAGCTCCACAAAGCTCTTCTTAACTAGGCAGCTTTAGCTCAGACTGACAGAGTATTATTTAAATCAATGTCGACTTCTGGATCTCTGAAAATTGGTGGTCATTTAATTTCCATCACTTCAGAGTCTTCTGGGAAAAGAGCCCATGTGTCCTTGAAGAAAACATTTCAAATCGAAATAAGTGAAACTGTGAAGCCTACTGTGAGGGTACAGAACCCAAGCTGGGATGGCCAATTTGTCTCTGCTGGATATATATTCTGAATATTGATGCCCAAAGTCTCTCAGAAGCACCAAAATAACCACCAATGTTTGCTCATTTCTTGTTATTCTTTATTTCCTTGTCACTCTCAGCATCTACTTATTT
This sequence comes from Agapornis canus, assembly GCA_036873685.1. Lineage (NCBI taxonomy): Eukaryota > Metazoa > Chordata > Aves > Psittaciformes > Psittacidae > Agapornis > Agapornis canus. The sequence goes on along the minus strand of JBAFWW010033595.1, from coordinate 50,802 downwards.
CTGCTCTTCTTACAGGTGTTTCTGATCCATTTTCCTCCCTGTATCACAGTGCTAATCAAATACAGTGCTGTCATCACAATGATACCATTAACCAATTCATATAACATTGACATAGCACTCAAAAACTGTTATGTTGCAGTATCATCTCTGCTATCTCAAACAAGATCTCCTGCCTCAGCATCCTACCTAGTGGCTATCCAAAGGTCATCCCCAACTATTTGAATGGAAAATCCACAGGACATCATTTGTGCATTCAAGTATATTTGAAGGACAGAGAAGTCTGGCAACCTGGTGAAGATCATTGCTGACTTGGGCACATGGGATCTGGTTAGCAAGTGTTCCCATAGACCCATAACTCCACACATAACCCCATTCTGTTTGACTATTCTACCCCCACCCCCAGGTTCTATTTTCCAAATCAAATTTTAAAGGGTTGGATCTGACCTCCTCACCCTGAGAAACAGAGAGAGCTCAAGCAGGAATACTTGGCCAGTCACACCGTTAAAACAAAAACAATTACTGCCTTATTTAACAAAACAAGCCACAATCTCAAAATGGTGGAGGCCGCCTATTTTGTTAAGGTCTTAATAGCATATTTTGTGGTTCCCTGAGGAATAATTCTCCTCATTCAGAGAAACACTTATTAACCTCCATAATTTATTTGTGGCTTCTTTAAACACGCACATACTGTACTGCATAGCCATTAATCCTGGGAATGAACTTATTAATGATGGGTTAACCTTTAAAGGTTCGGTTTAGCTCAGATAGCCACCCAGACTTCTGGATGCCTTTTTGAAATATATCTACTATTTGAGACTCACTAATACAACTTTTTCCAAAGTCTCTGCTACGTGGCACACTGTTTCTAACCAGCCCTCCCAGAAGGTCCCTAGTTTCCTCCCACCCTGTTAGGTGAAGTGTTACCTTGGACACTTGATATCTGACACCACAACATGCTTATTTTGCATTCTGGAATAAATATTTAGTTGTTATCTAGAAGGCCTTTGAGTAAAGAAGACTGTATTACAGTTGTAGTCTCTGCCATCAAACATGCTGGCTCTCTACCATAAAACTTGTTTCACTTTTCTTCCTCTGAGTGAGTTGAAAATGATGGGACTACAGAAATTACCCCATCTGACTCCTATAAATCGTGCACATGGCTTGTTTAGGTGAAAACCTCATACAGTTTCTGTAGCTTCATCTTGTTTTTACAACCTACTTAATTGGACCTTTTTTGATGCCTTGCATTTTGATGTACTGTTTCATGTGTATTTGTACTATCCCTATCACAACAGGATTCTGAAACCATTCAGGAGCCTAAATACAGCCAGTATTAAAAATACTGATTTATCTACAAAGTATGTTGTAAATTTACCAGGAATATAGTTCCATTACAAAAAAGAATCCAATCTGTCTACTAATGTCCATTGTAGTGTGGCGTTGGAGTACTTGCTATGCTTTTGACTTTTGCTACTGCTTTTAGCTAGTTATTGCAACTGAATATGAAGAACTCCTCCTTCACATATTCCATCATTTTCAGAAAATGGAAGAACCCAATACTAATGATGCTAACTTACAGAATTTAATACATACCAGTATAGGAGTATGCTTGTGGAGCCTGTGGAGGTAACAGCCTTACCACAGCTGTGTGAGCAATTACTGCTTGAACAAGAACCAACTTTACAGAAAGCTATAGTTATTTCTAGCCAAATGAAGACTGAAATAGCAGAGGCTAAAATAATTGCTCAAGAGACCATAGACCATGTCCAAGCAGTTCATTGACTAACAATGATCTCTAAGCTGGCGTGTGGCAGACAGAATGGTGGTAAATGGAGCGCATCTAGAAAGCACCATGCCACCTTAACACCCTCTGACTCTTCAAAGTCAGGCTTTGATTGTGGCTCTCTATGCTGTATTGTCAACTCCACTCTGAAATGAAACCATGGACTGCATCAAATCACACTGTCAAATTATGTGTAGGATAAGGGTGAGATAGAAGAATCCCAAACGTGTGCCTACAGCTCCCACACTCAAAGCCATGTGAAGACATCAGACATTCACATTCTATTAAAACAAAACCAAAAATATAAGTAACCAAATGAAACCACACAAAAGCACCTGGTCTTCAAGCCTATGCTGATGAAAGAGAAAACTTTGAAAACATGACCAGATGTAACTATTGTAACAACTATTCTATGATTCTATGCCTGACTAAATCTGCAGACAGGCTGAAGTAGCAGTGGTGAAAGGTGTGAACTGCCCTGTGCGTATGAGCAGAGAACTAACAACTAGAACAGGCGCCCCACAAGACCTTATCAGCACCATTGTAGTGATACACACCTACTACCAACATACCTCATGGGAGGGTCTGGGGAAGGGGAAAAGGATGACTTGTTGCTGCCACCTTTGTCTGGTTGGCTGGATAAAGGAAAGATGAGCACAAAGATGTTTGTGACTGCCCTTGGGAATTACACTGGCCAAATCAAGGGGGATAGGCTACTTGTTTCTTCTGGCAGCTCAAATACTCTAACATACAGTTGAGCGTAGGGCTGGCCTAACTGCACAAGACCAAAGACCCCAGTGGGACCAAGCAAGAACTTGCTGGTGTTGGAAGTGAAGCACTTGATTCTGTTTAAGGGCCCAAAAAACAGTGTACTTCTCCATAGTTTTCACCATCCAATATCAACTCAGTGTGAACGAGCAAGGTAAGATAAACATATGCTTTGTAACATGTTTATATGCATTTGGTAGCTTTCATTCTCATAATCAAATACAAGCTCTAAAGTGAAAACACTTCCATAGCTTGTTCATTGGAATGGTATGGCAGACAACTGCTATCAATGGTGGGAAGGGCAATATGCTTTTTGCTTGCTAACAAATCACCCTATTTTGCTGAAGAAATCAAAATACATTACAGAGTAGAGCAAGAAACTTTGAGTCTACCTAACTTGCATATAATGTAGGAAGATCCTCTGACATAAGTCTGATGGGTCACCTCTATCCGGCAGAATTGCAGGGGACATTGCTCTGTGTCCTGCTAAATGCCACTGTGTCCCACTTGTAGCCAGGTAGCTTCAAGTTGTTCAGAAGCTGCTTAGTCAGTTGGCTGGAAGAGCAAAGGCTTAGAACCAGATCCAAGTCCTAGGAAATCCTGTTACTTGCCAGAGGCACAAGAAAGAAGCTGTAATACAGTTGGCCCAATTGTATCCATTGTTCCTGACATGGTGTATTAGGACCTTGTGGAACAGCATCAGAGAGCTTATAGTATGCTACTGCTTGTAACAGGCTAAGCCAGCCAATGCCTAGAAATAAGCTTTCTTTCTGCTTTGCTTCTATAACAATGCATCTATAAAATACTTCTGTGTTGCCTTAATTATGCACCTATTTGAAATACAAGCTTTGTTAGGTAAAACCTTCAAAAACAAAATAAACAGAGGAGCTGACTTGTTCTTTCTTCTATTTCCCTTAGCACAGTCAGACACAAAAGTGAAATTAGGAAAACAGAAGCATTTTCCTAGAAATGTTCATTTTTAACTGCAAATATGTTTTTAGTTATTTCCTATTAGTCATCTCTTCAACCATTTTAAAAACTCTTGTCTTTTGTGTGCTTAAGAGGTTGGGGGGGGGGGTAGACATCATCCTTAATAACATTATTTTCCATTGGAAAGATAGACAAAATTACTCTGACAAGCTGTACTGAATAAAATGTGTAAAATCTGCAAATACTTGTTTTATTTATGTCATGGTAATCACCACAGAATTTCTGGTGCACCTAAATATATATGAAGCCCTATATTATCATTCCAAAAGGTCCTGGTTTTTATTATATATACGAATCACAAAATAGTGGTTTTTGACTGAACACACTGTGCACTACTGTAAAGTAAACTTTAACTACAATAAAAGAGCAACGCATGATTATTGTAGTTTACAGAGCTAAAAATACACATAATATCTGCAAAGAACATGCAACAGGACAGAGACGAAGGTTTTTCACGGGGTTTTCCGTGGGATTGACTGCAACTCTAAGTTTTGTTAATAAATATATTAAAATGTCTCATTTAACACAACTCGCATTGTATGGCAGTTGGGAGGACAGAAATAGTCTTTCACTGACTTGCCTCACTGCCTGCTGGTGTAACAGGGTCATGAGCAATGCAGCCTAAGTAAACGGGGAAGACTGACATTTCTATTTATTTACAAAGGATATCTTCCTTCCTCTGGTCTGCCTTCCTCCCTTCTTCACCCCCACAGTCTAACCCTGCCCTGTCTGGTACGTGGGTATGGTATTTGTCTTCAAAACATAACAAATAGAAGTTAAGATTCACCAACTGTGACTTATCTGACAGCTCAGCACTCTGTTTCAAGTCGTTCACTGTTGCAACTTGATTTCCACAAAGCCCTGCATCATACCATGGCACCCTGCCAGGTCATAGGCTGCTCTGTCTCTTGGAAATGGAAATCTGTTAAGTATGCTGAGCTTTTTCCTCCTTTTCTTACTATGTTTAATATGTTAAGTGAAAGAACATGCTAAATGTTATTATTGCAGGAACAAAGATCCATAGTTTGGCAAAAGAGTCATTCAATTCTCAATGTGAAATTTTACTGCTCTGTTTGGCATAAGAATTCACTGGGTTCCTCTCTTGAGAAGATGTTGTTTTTCTAATATTCTCCCCTGGACTAGAATGAAAATCCTCCTATATGTTTCAGGTGTCCCATCCAGAGGTAACATCCTCTCCTTCTCTCTAACCAGATTTATTTCAGACATGGTAGGGCATGGGTCCGGGTTCCTGCCATGATTAACTATTTCCTAACCTCAGCTGCACCATAAGAACTCTTTTTCTTTTTTTCATTTGAAGAGCCAATATTTTATAGGTTTTTCCTTCCTACTTTTAGACTTTGGAATAGATCAAGGACTACTTGAGAGTCACAATGTAGCAACACATAACATGAAAAATGAATGAAAAAGCACCTTTATATTCCAAAATATGGATTCTCAATTATGGCAAAATTTGTTTGCAAATGTTTAAGAGAGCTAGTATCAGCTTATTTTGTCAAATGTCCACTCGTACTTGTAACAATTTCAGGAAGAATAGAAACTTTTAATCCCTTGGTATAACAGCTGAGTCATTATGAGGTAAATTCCATACTCGGGGGGGCCTTCATGATCTGCATGGCAACATGAAGTTCCTTTCTTTGCTCCTTGCTCCCACAGCAAATCTTCCTGCCCTGTTACCTTACGCTGAAATCATGCCGGAATCTGTAACTTGCAGGTGTACCCCTGCATGCCTAAATCCAAAACTGAGAGTTTGGATTAGTGGGCTATAGCCTTTTCTTGCTTTCAATGCCTCTGCACCAACCCAGAAACTCAAACGAACCTGAAAACATCTTTACTTGCTTTTCTCCACCACCTGAGTGGCTGCACTGTCTGCTATGCTGCAGGTTGCCAAATCTATTACAACATCCCTCTCATAGTTTCCAGAGGATGCAGTGAGCCAGGGGAAGGCAGACATGGATGGACCATCACTAAACCTAAGAAGCACCTCATGTTAATCAAAGCTTAGTAAACTGAGTCTTAAATGGAGGACTTGGACAACTATTGTGAGTGACCACACCGAAGCAGAATGAAGTCCAAGCTCCTTACTCTGGTCACCTGTAAATCAAGATACATTATTTCCTAATTGTACATGGCTATACTCTACATTACTTTCTGGTTACTGTATAGCTATTTTCTGTGCTATGGTGCTATGTTGACAAGGTCTTGACAACCCAAATAACAAGCAGTCTCCATGGGCTATTTCTACCTTTGTGCCCTCACTAAAGAACAGGAGAGAAGATTTCCTCAGTTTAAGTGCAATATGTCTGCAAATGCTGGTGCACACACCTCCTGTATGGATGTCTGTCTCGTGGGGATGCAGCCACAAAGACTGTCTTCCTGGTGTGACACAAAATTCCTCTCCTTTTGCCGGGGGACTGGTCCTTGATGATGGAGGCAAAGCTAGGAATTCGGTCCTATCCATATTTCATTTCACTGATACATCTTTCAAAATACCATCTCCTCTTTAATGGAGCAATCATACTGGTATTACTCAGACACGAGCAACAAAGCACCCAGCCCTGACTCACTTTCTTACTTGGACCTTGTCTTAGATAGAGGAGGACTGAAGAAAACCTCAGTAAAAAGCTAAGGACATGGCCTATGGTGATTAATTCTCTCCCACAAGTACAAGTCACTGAGGGTGGTGCCTCACCATAGGTACCAAGCCCTTCCGTCTCTCTCTAGGGCAGGAAATCCTCACCCATGTCCTGAAGAAGCAGGGCACCCCCTGCTGTCCCTTCACCCAGAAGACAGGCAGCTTTCCACATCCTTAAACCCTACTGAAAAACCCAAACAAATCAATGGAGATCCAATTATTTTGCACACAGTCTTAATTTTGTTCTTTCATGGATAAATTTCTTTTCACTCCTTAAAGAAAGAGTTGTTTCTCCCAGCTAAGGAGCTTCTTTAGGGTAAAAGAAATAAGATTGCTCTTCTCCATCCAGAGCTTTCTTCCATACACTTGGCATCTTTGGGGAAATTGCCCAAAGTAACAACTGTTGAAGAAGAGGAAGGCTGGCTTTTATACACTGCTGTTATGCTTTTCCAATGCTGTTGTCATAGCTGCCCAGATAATTATTCTTTATTCCAGTCAGAATAATAATTCTGATTGCTATGAAGACAGAAAAAAGAGTACTTCTTCTCCGTGAGGAAGAAATTTAGGACTCGGCCCAATTCAGGATTCAAAATAAGTCTAATTTCTGTATGTCTTTGTATCATTTGCCCTTGTAGGATGCTGTTGGAGGAAAAAAATTACTGTTGTTCAGGTCTAATCCAGCTATGTCCTTCACTCCAGCACCTGCACAGTCTTCTCTCAACAAGTAAAGGTAGCTTTGGAAGAAGTATACAGCAAGGTTATAAAGCCTTGGTATTTTTGCAAGAAACAGGAAAGGAGAAAGGCTTGCCTCTGTCTTGAATTTGCTTTGGAGCGATTTAGCTTGAGGATAATCAACGTGCTTGTAAAATCTGAAACACTTTACAGATGCCACATCTCCAATTAGTTTTGGAAATCAAGACAGATTTAGAATTAACACTTTCCCCTTTCTACATGGGATGCTGGGGATACCAGAAGAATCCTAAATCCTTTCTGCTTGCGCTCAATTTACTCCAGACTTCTCATAACAGACCCTTAAAGAAATGTCTGAATAATAGGTAGAATAGGTGAAGGATGATTACAGCCCACAATAAAAATGTGCATATGTAAAAATGTCATAAATAACCAATATTCCAATCTGGACAACCTTGATTATATATCACACATTCTCTTTTCATATAATACAGTGCAATTCATTTAAATTCATCATGTATGCCTAAAAGTGAAGGAAAACAGATTCCCCTTTACATAGTTTATGATCTTTGGAAGTAGAAGCAGGCCACTCAGGAGGACTACAAGGGTGTCGTGAGATTATGCAGGGAGAAAATTATAAGGGTCAAAGTCCAGCTAGAACTTAATCTGGCTGCTGCTGAAAAATGTAATAAAAGATGATCCTATAAACACATTACCAGCAAAAGGAGGACTAAAGATAACCTCCATCCTGTATTGGATATGGGGGGGGGCGGGGCGGGAAGTGATAAAGGATGAGGAAAAGACTGAGGTACTTCATGCCTTCTTCACCTTGGTCTTTAGTAGTAACACCAGTTACTATACTTCTGAGCCCAGGGAAGTGGTGAGTCACCATCCCTGAAGGTATTTCGAAGACCTGTAGGTGTGGCATTTACTGACATGGCTTAGTGGTGGACTTGGCAGTGTTAGGTTTGCAGTTGGACTTGATGATCTTAAAGGTCTTTTCCAACCTAAATTATTCTATGATTCCATGATTTAGGGGAAGGCATAATCCCAAGCTTCATACCTTCTTGTGTATTCAGCAACCCTCACAAAGGCACTTAAAATTGCCATATTTCACAAGCAACATTTTCCCCTTTATTACATTGAAACAATAAAAATACGCAATATTTTTAATATCAAGCATAATTTGATAACTTCTTGTTGTTAATATTAGTATTATTATTTGAAAATTTAAAGTTTTAAGGTAGTAGCAAATTCCAGTTTGATTGTTCATGGTTTTCAAGAAATTTTTTGTTGAAAAATTTTATGTCAAATTGTAAAAAGTTGGTGCACAATAAATATCAAATAAAGCACTGTTAAATATTAGGTAATAAAAAGCTGTTTGAACCATGAGTATGACAGATGGAAAAAGCCTTTTTCCTGAAGATCCGTCAGACTCAGGGTTTGTCTGATCTCTGCAAGACAATTCCACATTCTCTGATTAAGAAAGTCTTGCATCCGGTTCTCACATACTTTCTTCTGGGCGATTTGTTCCCCTTCAGTCAGTAGGAGTACTACTGTCATGGTGGTTCACTCATCAAAATTTGGATTTGATTAGCTGGTGTTCATTAACTAACCACTCTTAGTACCGAAAGCTACATCAGAAACTCACCAAGCATCAGGAGAGGACTTGAATTGCTATGTCCAGGGTAGCATACACCATAGAAAAAGAAAACAGCAACATCTACAGACATATAACACATTGGGTAGTTGCATTAACCTCGTCCTGTGAGCATCATTTTTACAACCAGATATAACACATCAAGATCAAATGAATTCCAAGGACCCAGAGCTGTGTGCTCCTCCCCTCAGGTTATCACTGTCTGGGCAAAAGGAAGGGACATTGCTCAACTAGCTGTGAAATCTTCAGAAAGCAATGCTACCTTTCTGTCAAAGCTGGGCAAGACCCAGAGGCTTTGCACAACTTTGATAAGTGGAGGCTGTATGTCTTCAATGAATGGAAGGTGGAGACCGTGCATTGGCCTACTCTTCAAAGCATTCCCCCTTTCTGACTAGCATTGCTTTGGTCTTGCCTTGTGTTCAAGAGTTTATTTTCTGAAGGCATTCCAAAATCCTTTGGCCAGTGTGAATATACTGTCAGATTAGACCAACTAATAGACCTGTCTGCCCTCAAAAACCTCATAGTTGCTGAAGTATTAACATCCACGAGGCTCAGCTGAGATTACAGCCCGTTCAGATTATGCACAGGAAGGCAAATACAGCCTGGAATACTTTCCAGATGAAATTAATAAAGCCAAAGGCAATGGAGATATAGGATACTCACAGGGTTCCCTGTAGGAGCAGGGTAGGAACACCAGGTGTTCATCGTCTCCTTGCTGCTCTAGTACTTACCTGCACCACCAACTCCCTGAGAGAAGTACTTCCACTCAAAGAACCTCATAAAAGGAGAAAAATATTAACCCAAATTTAAAGCTTCTAACTCCTGGAAATACCTGTCTTAGAACCCTTTTTCCCCTACAGAAATTCAGGGGGTTCTGAACAAGGCCACCATAACAGCTAAAATTACTTGCACCAAGAATATGCAGACATTTTGTTTTGTAAAAGACCTGCTTTTATGAAAACATTGTAAGTATCTCTAAACATATTCAGCCAGCAATATTCCTTTAATCAGTTATTCTTCTTCTCTAAGGAGGTATTCATTTGATGATTCCCTGAAAATTCCTACATTTTCAAATCAGAAGCAGCCAGTCTGATTTCACACATAACAGAACTTTAAAGCATCTTCAGAAATGTCTCTGTCAAGCCCAATATTCCTGCTCAAGACAAAGGATTTCTCCCAGAGATTTGGCAAGTTGGGAAAGGATTCATGTGGTCTGTATTAAGTCACTGAATCATGCAGACAAGAGGGAAAAAAAAAAGTAATAAGTAGCTCCTGTATTCTAATTCTCACACATTCATTGTACCCAATATCACATATTCTACTTCAATTTTTCACTCTATATTTTCCTATCTGTCTCACAGAATTAAATGTCAACCAGCCAACTAAAGCCTTAATGAATTAATGTTCACAGTATGCACAGATAAATATTAATCATCATGTGCAACTTTCCTGTTGATTTCACATTTCAATTCTTCAAAACTGAGCATGGGAGGAGCACTAATGTCAACCTCATGCATCAAAATCATGAAACCTTTCTAATATATGCCTGCTGCTATTACACCTTTCTTATGAGAAATTCTTATTTTGGCCAGTAGTTACTGAGGGTAGCTGTAATACCCTGGCTAAGAGGGAAAACTGTTAAGAAATACCACACTACTTCTGCATTTTTTTCTATCCCTGAAAACAACATGGCCACATGTGAGAAGCAATCAAACTTGCTGGATGTTGTAGGTGCAGAAAAACCTCTTGCTAACCTCCATCAACAACAGAGTTGATAGTTCTCAACTTTTGACATTTTAATGATTAAGATTTAGGTTTTCAAGCTTTTCTTTACAAGTGAGATATTGTTCTGTTTTTCAGAGGCTTCTTATTATCCCACGAGTCCAAAAATAAGCACTCAAAAAAAAAAAAGAAAACCAAAACCCAAAAAACGGGAGAACTGGCAACCTTGCTGATTGATCTTCAAAGTTTTAAGTTGGTCCCACAACAAAGATATTATATGATCATTACACACGCTATGATTGCTTTCCACTAGTATATTTGCCATAGTGGTGGAAGTTGGGAGCAGAATCAGTCTATCTTTGTGAATAAACAGCTTTCAACAGTTTATAATTAGGCAGTGGACAAGATAACACAGAATGACTGCATATCCACTATCCCCTCCATTTAGATGGAAAAAATAAATGGAAACAGCTTTCTAAACAGATATATTTCCTGCATTAGCCCAGCCAGTTGGAGAGGCAATATGATTTTTGTTATGTCTAGTAATGGCTTTTGGATGGCTTTCTGGCTCTCATTTATTTCCTATATATTTGGCATAGATCATACTCAATATTTTGGATGAGAAAAGAACCAAGAAAGTCATTGACTTTATAGAGCAAAATAAATAATGTTATGGTAGGCCAGTGGAATTAGCCCTCCCCTGCCTGGCACTGTGCTGAGGTCACCTTTGGGACAATGGGTGAGCCGCCTTGACCAAAGCTGAGATTAAGATAAAAGGATGAGACTCTGCAAAGCCACAACTGTCATGGCTACATGATACTGCTCAGGGACTTCATTGGCTTTATTATACAAAGAAACAATTGAGTAATAAACATAATCATTTCAAGAAAGAACACAGATCAGGAACAACAACACAATATCAGTGAAACCCCTAAAGTATAATTCTGTGTGAAGGCCATAACCATCAGGAATAAATGTGCTTTTCTTTCTTCTTTTTTCCCTTCTCCTGCTTCATCACTCCCACCCTCTACCAACATTTTATCACGTTTTTGGGGAAGGGAGGAGAATTCCCAGTCCTTTAGGTACACTAAATTTGTATTCAGTGAACAGGCTGAATGAAAGTGCTACTTCCAAAGCATCTCAAACTTTGCAGGAAATATGCACTTAGCTCCTGACTGTCATGGCCCAATCCAAATCTTGTAACACAGCAAAGTTCAGAAAGGGACAAAAAAATGATGGTTATTGGGTAAAGGAAACATTTGGTTATGAACAGTGAAAGGGCAGGTCCCTGTTCCAGAAATGCAACGCAAGGCTAGTGTAATCTCAGAGACTTTTGTAGGGCCAAATTAAGGCTACACAGCACAGAAGCAGAGTTTGTTACAGGAGGTTGGCAGCATCTACCCACATCTCAACACATTTTTCCACCAGGTCTTTCCTAGCAACAGTTTTACCTGATACTTTCCCCTCAAATAATAAAATTTTCAACATACGATTTTTCAGTTCTCTCCTCCCCTCTCTCCCCCAGGTGCTTGATCACTGGAAAGAATATTAAAAGTTTAAGTCCTGAAAACACTTAATGCCATGATTAATTTTTACAGCTTAAGGAAATCCAAGATGACATATAGTAATTTTACTTATTCATGCAAGTGACACCTAAGCATTGTTGAGCCAACACAATAGTCAAATAGGAATAGTGAGCTCATATTCCCAAGAGCACGGAGCATTCAGGTCCAGCCTTTTGCCAAAAGATCAAGTGGAAGTCTCTGAATAACACACTGGTTTCATCTACAATTCCTTCTTTTAGAAACCTATCAGCAGTTTCCTTTTTACCTCGCTATTAATCAATGAGCTTGAACCTGTGTCCTGAACTTCCAATTCAAAATATACTCCCCAGCCTAAAGAAACTAAGCGTTGCTGTAAGAGAAGGACTGCATTCAGTGAGAGCTAGGCAATATTCTTCAGGCAAAAACTTTTTCAAGAGAAAAAGGCAGATTTGCCTGTATTAAAATGTTTAACCATTTAAAACATTTTCACAAGCATTTAAAAAAACTCACCCTTTTTAAGTACTTGGAGGCTGAAGATTTATTTCAATATTTTCCTGGCAGCTACACAATCAGTGTTTTGGGGGTTTTTTAACTGAAAATCAGTTTTCTCCTAATATATCGAAAAGCTATTTTCATAGCAGAAAATTAATTAATATTCCATTTCATGTCTTTTTTTTTTTTTTTTCCAAACTGTTTCATTTAAACCACCAAGGTGTCGAGACCTCCAGTGCGCTGGAAAATACGTTATTTACAGAGGTGTAGTGGTGCCAGTTGGAGGCTCTGCAAATACTGTGAAGCAAGTACTCCGAGAAGCTGGGAAGAGCACAGAAGTACTTCAGCACGCCTGTCTGAAACACAGGCATAGCAGGAGGATTTTCAATCTCCAGGATCAGGTTGCTGGCGCAGATGGGCTGGCACTCACCGGAGCCGCCCCGGTGAATCAATGGAACAACTTGGGTAACTGCTCGCTAATGTAAACGAAACCCTTCTCCGCGTGGCTCCGCGTTTTAAGTTTACTCCCGACCGAAGCTAATTCGGGCAACAATAATTAGTTCTTTTTTTCTCTCTCTCAAATGTCAAACCACAGCATTTGCTCTTCTGCTTCTGTTGCCATCGGGAACAACAACAAAAAAAAATCTCACTCAGCCATTTGATGTAGCTTCAGCAAAATGCTTAAGATAAAACAAGATAAAAGAAAGCTTCATAACCACTGCAAGAGGCAGCAGAACAAACTCAGAGCCCAACTCTGTAAACGTATTACCTCTTACTGTTTACTCTATTAACTTCAACATTGCAAACAGATTTGTGCCCAGGTGCTCAGAGGTGAGCAGGGATGGGCTACTACAAAGCAATGGAAATTTGGGATTTAAAGTCCTATCAAAAATACCTCATGCTTCAAAAAACACCTTCTACAGCCCCTGAGCTGTAAGGGCATCCAAAATACCCCAAACTCTGTGGAGCATAACTCTTCCACTTACAGAACACTCCCGGCAGCAGGAGCCTCCTCCCTCCTTAATTCTTAATGCTATCAGCATGCTTGCACTCCTAACAGGGGCCTGGACACACAGGGGTAAGTATCAGTTTGCAAAGGGAAAGGCAATACCAACTTCTAGCCTTTCCTGCTCTTACAGTTGGAAAACGGTGCTCTGCCAATTGTGAATACTGTCCCCTCTCTCCAGCCTGGGGGAAGCAGAAGAAACGTGATTCCAGAAGGTGGGTTCCATCCTGCTTCTCTACCTCCAGAGCTGAGGTGACAGCAAAGGTTTAGTCCTCAAAGCATGGAGAACAAACTTTCTCAGGCAGCACTTTGGGTAGGATGGCCCATGGTCTGCAACACTGAAGTTTCCTTCTTACAGCAGCCTCTGTTATCATTTGCAGAGATATGCTAAAATGACAGGTTTGGAAGCTGATAAATTCTGCTTAGAGCTGGCAACTCAAAGTAGTTGTACCAAGCATTACCTCCCTTTAAAAAATGCACATAAGCTTCAGTTTCCTATTTGTTTAACCACAAGACAAGTTGCACAGGGGTAGTAATTCATCAACATTTAGAGATGTTAAGTCCAAGCGCTGAGAGTGCATAGGTCATTTATGTGCACACAGCTCATCTGCAGACCATTTATTATAACCATCCGTCTCCCAGCCTCTCCTTGGCATTGCCAACACACCATAGCTGCTTTTCTAATTCTACCATGCTCCTCACCCCCAATGAATTCGAGCATCTGAGATATTAATGAACATATTCCCACAACACTCCCATGAGAAGCATAGATATTAACACCGTTTACACAGGACTTGACTATAGCTATACAATCTGTGGCAGACCTGGGAAGGGGACCAAGAAATCCAGTGCTTCAGTCGAGTGTGTTAACCACAGTGCTCTTCCTCTGCTCCCTTTTATGAGCCAGACACCTGTTTGCTGGTCAAGGACCACCAAATAGCTATCACATGGTAATAAACTTTTACAGTCACTACAAACCTGAGCTGGATTTGAACCAACATCTTAGAGGTGCAAAAGCCTTATGCACAGCCTGTTATTGGTCCCTTGAGCTAGGGTTCTCTGGTGAATAGTCTGTAACCCACCATAAATGTGAGTTTGGGACACCAGCAGCCTCCAAAAGCAGGTATTACCCTGTACTCAGCAATACTTGGCTTTTGGTGGAATACGGTAAAGGTGTGTGCCTGTGCCTGTATGCGTGTGTGTGTGTCTTATTTTTTTTTTCCAAGGAAACATTAGACATCAACCTTAAGGATGTGAGCTTAGTTTAAATGTCAGCTGAAAAACAGCTGCTGAAAAGAGATATAATCCACAAGCCAAAAAAGTGGGGCTGGGAGGAAGTTGAAATGAGAGATATTTAGTTTGCTAATGCTCCTGTGTAAGGACAAAAGGGTGAGATGTGGGGAATCTTCTCTGGCACAAGGTCCCGCAAAGTGTTCTGGAAGATTCAGGTTAGCAGAATATGATCTCCCCATATGGCAGGTTTGAAAAAGTGGTGAAAGAAGTCCAAGCATATGCTGCAGTGATGTAACAAGGCCAGAAGGGTCAGGCACCTGTGACTTTCTAGCCACATTAAGTTCTTCAGAAGCTGCTTTTTGACTTAGCAGAGCAGAGTTTTCCATCACATATGTGTAAAACATTTCATCCATTACAGGTTTCTTGGCTCTTCTGGATTAATTTTGTTCATGTGTGGGGAAATTTAAGGAAGCAAAACAACAACAAAGAAACTTCTGAAACACATTTTTTCTCCTGTTTCAAAATTTATCACTCATCCCCTTGAAGCAGCAAGACTCTTGTCTGGCATTTCAAAGGTCAGTTTTTCAGTGCTGCATTTTGTTATGTGTTTGCATGCTGCTTAGCACAATTAATATGCAGGGCAGTGGAAGCCTTCACCTGTTACTAGGTATCTTAGGTACTGCTATAATAAAAACCCACTAATAAATCACTGCCTTCCATCCACCCTAAAACTTTACACAATGTGTGAACTCTAGCCACAGGCAAAAAAACACAACTGCCTATCCCTGCTCATATCAAGAATGACTTAGAGCAGAGTTTTCCCCAGATAGCCATAATCCTCAAATAATCCTCACTTGCTATAAAAAATATGACAGAAAAAATATTCACTGCTGCAATGCAGATGACTCCTTTACCACGCACTTGAGGAGTGAAGAATGGAGAGGATATGGAGGCTCCAGGCAGTTATGTGGAGCTCAGCACACACCACAGGCCTCAGCATTTATGCAGGTTCAAGCCATCACCAAGGACAGAATGAAAACACAGCCTCTGGAGGAGCCTTGACAAATCTGTCATTACACATGTGGCCACCAAATGATGCAGTCTATAGAGTGGGTTCTTAGCAAGGATTCCTTATCTTCCAACAGCTCAGGTGGTTCAGGGTGACAGATGGGCAGGCACAAGCAGCAACACTAAAATACTTCCACAATTTAGGATGTCAGTCTCAATAGAGCATACACTATTGCCACAGCAGATGCTGGAAGAGAAGACCTGACACTACTGCTCCTGAATCCTAACCTTTTGAAATTCATCCCTATGTAACAGTAAAGGTAATACTGATCCTCGTTTTTAAATTGTCTTGTCATGGCTCAACACTGATGAGCTTGCCCATGATATTCCTGGCATCCAGAATGAGTGTCAGCACAGTCCCTTGGCAAAATACCTCTTTCCCTCACCATGGTCACTGCTCTGTATGTAGTTAGTCTGTTTGCAAATTGAAGATTAAAGTAATTAATTCATTATGCAGCACTTCAGAAAGCCAGGTATCAAGCTTTCTACATCCAAACAGCCAAAGCCATAAGACAAGGGCTAGCACCTAGCCACCATAAGGACCTCCCCTCCAGCTGGAAGAGGTGCGGGAAACACAAGCCAGACCTTATACATGCTATTGCCTCACCTTTTGAACCACTCTGAATTCACAAGTCCCTGAGTTTCAGGGAAGAAAAGCTGCTGTTAAATGAGGTGAATTCCCCTGCTGCTAACTCCCTCCTGCAATTCTAGCTGCATTTTATCCCGAACTGTATCACAACATGGGATGCCTTATCACACTGTAACAGGTTCTTTAAGCCAGCCTAGGCAACATCACAGGTATCAGGAGGGCAGCATTTATCTGCACACTTTCTCCTACCATGACTATGACACTCATTGCACCACTGCCACTCATAGATCAAGGTCTTGGTACAAAATTCTCTCTGATATCAAACTTCATCACAGCTGATGGGGGCCATGGACCAAGCTCCTCACCTTGCTAGCATGTAGATACAGGGTGGTAGAGGAGAGCTGAGATGGTGAAAGGTTTGCTGTCATTAACAGCTTTAGGGACAACAAGCACCAGATGGGACCTATGCCACAAAGCATACTCTTCATCAACAGCAGCAACCCATAGACTGGTGAGATGCAATCATTCATGTGTTCAGCAGCACCATGGGGAGCCACCCCACTGCCACGGGAGCAGACAGAACCCCCCAATATCCCTAACTCAGAGCTGAGCCCCACCAGTAACCTCAGCCTGGGACAGCAGCACAGGCCAGAATTAAGGCCATTCTCTGGCATTTGACATTGTTTGTGACAACACCCTCAAAGCATCACAAGTGGATACTATCAAGGATTACTATTTGTGTATTAGTGAGTCACAATAGGCCAGATTCATAAGAGCCAGATGTCACAGCTGACCCAGACAAGGCACTCAGACAGATCCCACGCGTTTCATGTGTCAGCCTTATATCCATTCATAAAACAGCTCCCTCCCAAAATATAAGTCTTGGGAAAATTTAAGATCATTGTGCAATTCTAAGTCAAGTTTCAATCAGTTTCTTAGGTTTATTTTTCCCCTTTTCCCTTTTTCGTTTTTGTCAACAGTGGTTAAAAGAAAGGAGGGGCAGGAAATGATGTCCATCACAGAGGATATAAAAACTGAAAAATACGGGTAGGCAGGCTTGGAAAAATAACTTTTTTTTTTTTTTTTTACTGCTTTTCAAAATGTTACAGCTATAGAAACAATCTCCTGGACGGAGTCAGACAGATGTTTTTTTCTTCCCCCCCTCCTCCTTTCTTTGGATGGAGTGACTTTCTCAAGAGCACAGCTGAAAAACCTTTGGAAAAAAAAACACACACACACACACACACAGTCTCAGGCGTTGGAGGTGTCTGGGGCTGAGGATTACAGAAGTTCAAATTGGCTCCCCCTGTCAAAATTACAGCTGCACAAAAGATGGTACAGTGTATCAGCCCAGGGCTCAAAAGCACTTTTTCCGGTTCTCAGGATCGACGCAGGTCTTGAGAAAATGCAGCTGTGCTGCGACCAGCCAGGACCTGCCCCCACAGCCCCTCACCCTCAGATGAGTTAGTAAAAATGCCAACCTGTTAAAGGCATGATTAAAGAACACCTCCCCCTGCGCGCTGGTCATTTAGGGATGATTTACTGCCAGGGCATACCCTCTGTGACTTCTTAGAATATGTTTTCTTTGTTTCAACACTTCCCTCTTAAAACCTGAAATTCAATATCTATTGCAGCAAACAGAGTTCTTGCTCCCTTGCCCTCCCTGCCTCACTCTCCCTCTCCTTCCAGCATAACATCTTTGTCCACTGCCCAGATGAAGTGAGCTCATTCAAATTTATGTGCATTGTCACCAAGGCGCTGTTTCAACTGTACAAATGTGTTCCAAGGCTGTTGCACCATTAGAACCCACCCACTCAGATGCCCCTGTTAATCTCAAAATGCAGCCCTCTGTCAGGTGATGACTGCTGAGGGATCCCTTTACAGGCTGCATGACACTATAGTTTCACAGTTGTGCATGTTTGCGTGTGTGCGTTAGTGTAAGGTTCCTCTGTGTTGCACTTGGATTGCTGCAGCATCCACCAGTCGAGTGCAGGTGGAGCAGTTCAGCGGTCTACACACAGCATGGGTATTCTCAATATGATTTGCCAGGTATTTTTGCCTACATGTTTTAAATGCCATGTTTCCCCTTTATTCCTTAAAAGCATAGGCAAGTTGACTGGTTATAGAAAGCCAGCTGCATAGCTGGGTTTGCAACTGCTGAACCCATACACTAGCATAACATTGTCCAACTCTTGCACATGCTGCTGTCTAACACACAAGAGTAACACAACCTCCTTCTAGCAAGGCTTAACATTTTGGCTGCAAATCATTCTGAGGTCCTCAGAAACTAGCAAGGGTAAATATATTCCTCCATAGGAAAGACAGCTGAACTACTCCTACAAAATTCCTATTTTGATCACTGGATATATGGCAGCAGCCATGAGAAAGAACACAAAGACGCTGCTGATAGTTCACTAAGCTGCTCAAAACTTTTACCCTGACTCTTCTACAACTACTGTTTCTGCATAGTAAGGTTTAAAAGAAATCTCAGCAATTTAC
This sequence comes from Agapornis canus, assembly GCA_036873685.1. Taxonomy (NCBI): domain Eukaryota; kingdom Metazoa; phylum Chordata; class Aves; order Psittaciformes; family Psittacidae; genus Agapornis; species Agapornis canus. The sequence continues at coordinate 32,105 of JBAFWW010033595.1, read as the reverse complement.
AGGTGTGGGAGCACCTGTAAATTTTGGGTTCTTCCCTTGATGACTGTTTAGGTCCAAAAAACCTTACCTCCTCTAAATATTTTCTTTCAAATATACTACCATTCCTCGTATTATGTTCTCTCCACTCTAGAACTGATTAACTACTATTGCTTTCCTTCTTTTTCACTCAATAGCACCAATTATGCTGCTAAAAAAATCCTCCCTCACCCATCTAATCACATTCTTCTCCTCAAATCCCTCTGTAGGCTTTTCTGTACTCAGAGGAATTTTCTCACAATTCCATGGTAATCTCCACTTCTGCCTATATCCCTCTTCTCCCATATTTGTGTTCCCTACCCATTTGCCTAAAATTAATCCCCAAGATCTTTCTGATGTCTTTCATGCATTGTTCCTGCCTTCAAGCTCCTTCTGACAACATGGAGCTGTTTCCCATCTAGCTGTGCACCAAATGATCATCACCTTCTCACTCTTGCTTTTGGGTGGTGTATCAGCCTGGAAACAGCCTGTATAAATTATGCATATCTAGAGCAGTATATTCCATATGTAAAATATTAGGCTGTTCTCAGGCTAGGTCATCTTCCAGATTACAGATGTATTATCTAAACAGCATTTTCTCTGAAATGTAAAATAATGCCTTATTGTAATTTACTGAAAAATAAGCTATGTACCCAAATTCTTCATTTTTCTCTCATCCAATTCATGGATAGTGGCAAAGCATAAACTTACCACTAGACAGACTGTGCCACCTTTGGAAAATCGCTCGATTTTTCACTCTAGTTTGACTCTGTGTCAAGCAGATGAGAGCAGCTGTTCTCCAAACCAGAGGTGATGGGAATCTTATCAATGAACTTTATCTGTTTGGCTCATTTATAAATCCTTCAGAAGCTGATCTAGGCCTTAGTACATCAAAGTACATTGCCAGGAACAATGAAACTTCCAGCCCCAGTGCCTACTAGTGTAGCATATCTGTAACAACAGCATTATGAAAATTAATTAATATTTTTCCAGTGCTCTGAGCATGGAAAACACTGCATAAGTGCCAACAAGGTGCTTTGTTTGCTTTTGGTCAGGGCCACTCTGTGGCAGGAGTAATAGTGAAATGTGTTGAATAAATCATTCACCAGGAATTGTTCAGCCAGATCCCAGTATTTTTACTGGAGTCAACTGCATGCAATTAAATATATTAAAACATTTACAGTCTTTATTTCAAATGATATATTCTGGATTACTCTCAAAACATTCTCCAATTCATACCATTGGGGTTTACAGTAGCTATATTGTGCAAAGCATACATTAAGTAGACCTCATAATATAGTAACAGTATTTTTGATCAGTGATCTTGAGAGCATATTGCATGAGGCATATGTTTTTCTTTCCTTCCTCAAAAAATTATTATCCTTGATAACAAAACTCTTGGAAACACTTGGAGATGAGGGGGATTTTCTACTGCTGCTAACTCATTTCAAAGCCAACTTGAAACGTAGGCTGACAATCTCCCATATAAATTTTCCCTTACTGTTTTCCGAGAAGACAGAGGATTAAATCTGATGCTCATTGAATTTATAGATTATTAACACCAGCTATACCCAGAGACGATGCTTCTAAATTCCCCTACCACCTTTATTTTATGTTTTGTGTATAAATTCTGTTCTTACAGAAGGGAGGAGGGGAAATATCTGATATCACTGACTGAAGTCAACATAATAGAAGCAGGTGCTGCACTTGCTTCTACTCAAAGCTTTGCCAGTACTTTTAATCCAGTTTGTTATATGGAATCATAGAATCAACTAGGTTGGTAAAGACCTCTAAGATCATTGAGTCCAACCATTCTCCCAGGACTGCCAAGCCCACCACTAAACTATATCACTAAGGACACTGATCTCCCCCCAGCATCTCCCTTCATGGCTGCCTTTTATGATCTCCACTCACAGTCACTCTTCATCTATCCCCCCATAGTGTCCCACTCTATAGCTCCCACCCCTATCCCTTACAACCACCCATCATCTCCCCTCAAGATCTCCCATCATGGCCACCTGTCACAGTCCATGGCTATCCCTGCTCTCCTCTCATATCCCATGGCTGCCCACCTCTCCCCTTACCATCTTCCCTCAGCCACTCATGGCCTCCTCTCCTCTCATGACCTCCCATCACAACTGCCTCTCTTGATCTCCCTTCTCCTATACCAAGCCTTATTTCCTTCCTGACTACATCAGCAATTGTCTCCCAGTCCACATTGCACAGGAGAACTCCGCAGTTTGCCAAATGTCCTGTACACATTAGAAGGAGGTCTAAAAAAGGTAAAATGCTTGTGATGAGCACTTCTAAAGCCAAACCCTTTGCTCTTCTCCAAGACCTGCTTACAGTGATCTCAAAGTAAAAGCATGTCCACAGCTGGTTCCCTTTGTTTAGACCTACTACACTGCCTATGTGCATGTGGAAGACCTTTTGAAAGCCTACTGGAAGAAGCAGGGCCAGAAGCACAAGTGGCAGATTCCCCACAAAGCTCATACACCAGATCAAACCATGCTATGGGCCTGCTGCTACATTTAGCATGAGGCAAAGTGCTACCAGGTCAAAAAGACCACATTTTGTCTTGCTGTAAACTTGCAGACGGTGACTTGCAGGCACAGCACTGCTCTTTATGCGAGTCATTCTATAGGCAGAAATGGTCTTATCCTGTCACTGCATGTCCTTGTCAAAAGTCCGCCTCCAGATTTCTTGTAGGCCCCCTTTAGGTATTAGAAGGCTGCTATAAGGTCTCCCTGGAGCCTTCTCTTCTCCAGGCTGAACAAGCCAAACTCTCTCAGCCTGTCATCATAGGAGGTTAAGCAAAAAAATTAGAGTAAACCAAAGTTCATCTTTGATTCAAGTGAAAAGAAATTCAATAATACTTGTGTGTGTATGCACCTAGCTGGCCCATCTTTTTAACCACTCCACACCAGAATATTATCTTCTTGTCCCCACTTCAGGTGGGATTAACAAAAACCACTACCTTATTCTATTAGTTGCACATGGCTTCTAATATCTTCTCATGGGCATGGCTCCTATCAAAGACGACATGTAGTTAATGCAGCTTCCTGTTGTATAGTAACTACACTTTTCTTCTAAAATGGTCAAACCATTGGCAAAAAAGGAAAAAATGTTCATGGTAACAGAAGGTTTAAATACTCCTTACTTGTAGAACCTCCAGAGAACTAGCAGGTACCATAAGCCTCACTGAACCACAATACCCAATCTACCACAAAAGCTAACTTTTTAAAGGGAAATCACAGCAATAAAAGAACCTTTCATGTTGAATATGCCTGTGTTTATCTTCCAGCACTACCACAAAGAACCTCTGTTCAAGCATTAAATATAAGTCAGAAGACAGAATCATCAGGAATTCACTTATTGGAAGATTAGCAAAGAGGAAAGTTTAATTCTCATCGGCTCCTATTCCTGTAGACTGTGCTATTACAGCTCCCACCCTGCTGCTTACCACAGCTAACACTGCATCAATATGCCTATTATAAATGTCATATTTCCAGTACTTACAGCTCAGCTGTTGGTATTTTCCTTTGGACTAGCCATGGAAATTCAAGCCTATAACCTAAAAGCATGTATAAATGCTCCATTTACTCACAGAAAACCTTTACTGCCAGCTACCTAAACAGAAAGCTTCAGGAACAACAGCTAAAAATGTCTCTTTACAATATCAGCTTTAACCACCTGTCACTGCAGGCAGATTCAAAGTATAATCCTACACATAGAATCATAGAATGGTTAGGGTTGGAAAGGACCTTAAAGATCATCTAGTTCCAATCCCCCTACTATGGACAATGGATCAGGCTATGATAAAGTCTAATTAGAAATCACTGGATGCATTTCTGAACTTTACAATATTGCTGTATAGCAGGAGCCCACAACAGTTCCAAAGGAGAGCAGTAGGAAAACAACCCCTGACTCAAGAGCTCTCAGATTAATTTGTGCTGTGGTCACACACGTAGCCACAGCAAATTCACAGTGGTCACAGTTGCCAGACACACAACAGAGTAATAAAAAGTGAGTTTTTACATGGCGGTTGCACACAAAGTCCCCGGTGGCCGCGTTTGGGAATTGCTGGTTTAGCAAATACATTAAAGAGACTGGGAGCCTCAGTTCCTCTCTCGGTTCAAAGCCATATTCAAGTAGACAAGTCATCTTCGTTTGCTATACTTGCTTAACTTGCCAGTTCCTCCCTCAGTACAGCCGCTCCCTCTGTGCAGGGCTGCAGGGTTAGCTTTTTCCATCAATGACTGGAATTGACAGCAAGCCTGAACGTTGCACAAGCGCCCATAGAAAAAGAAGAGCTGCCTTTGGAGTTAAATATTTACTAAACTCTGTAGCAGTTTTTTCCCCTCTCCATTTGACAGTTCCTGGTAAAGTCAGTACTTGTATGAAAAGCACAGTTCTCAGCTGAGTCCAAAACCAGTTCAAGTCAAGAACAGGTAGTACAAGCTTTTTAACAAGACCTCACAGATGTGTTACAGCTCTGACCTACATAGCCCTCAGTGCAGGATAGAAAAATAAAGAAATAAATGACAGCAGAGTGTCAACTGGCATCATTTTGGTACCCACCTCAAGAATGTGGCGAGACCCAGGAATGACGCCTAAGAGCCATCTCTAATCCATTAAATGCATGTTCTCAAGTGACCTTTTGCTACTAGGGAAAACCAACCAATTAAAAAAGCTTGATCCCTGCCTATTCAGTCCTGGACCTCGTCACTGTGACTCTCACTATAATGGCATTTAATGCCACTTCATACCAAATGTGGTAACATAGTTTCTCATTAAAGTTGCTTTTCCAAGACTAAGCCATCAATTCATTTCAGCAGTCACCTTTTCTCATAGAACAAATTATCACCAAAAATGCAAAGGATTTGCCTCTTCCAGTAACAGATGGTCCTTAGACAACAGAGAACTGAGTCTTATCAATAACACTCTCAGCTACGCAGGCAAAAGCAAGCTTCCTGAGCTACAGTGTAAAGTACCACTTACTGCCGCAAGGGAATGCTTGGTGGGGCCAGAGCTCCTACAGCATGCTGCCTTGAAACAGGAGATACAAGATCCTGGAGGGGCAATTAATGCAGATTTTTCCAACCTATAGAATATGTTTCCATGGGAAGGGCCGGGTGGGGGAATGGGAGGGGGGGGGGGGGGAAGAGAGAAGAATGCAATTGTGTGTTATAAAGGAGTATTGTAATCTGAAGGGGAGATAGGTTTTGGCTGATGGCAGAAAGGTGAGACTCCTGGGCACTTTGTCCCAGCACCAGCATGGCTGGGGGAGCACTCCTTTGTGGCAGGGAATCAAGCCAGGGCACAGCTTGAGCACATGACAACAGGAAACATTGGAGAAGCAGCAAAGACTCCAATAAATAAAGAAACAGCTTTTCCCAGCTCTCCTCCAATAAAGGTGTTAGCAACTTCATTCTAAAACAGGGGGAAATGGGAGGAAGAGGAGGAAGAGGAGGAGGAGGAGGAGGAGTAGGCACTTTTGCTCATTAAAATCCTTCCTTAGGCTGCCAACTAGACACCCACAATCTAATGGCCTATTTATTTGCTGTGACTGGGTGGTTGAAGTACCTAGAGAATCATCATAGGAAACCCAGGGTGTTTCCTCACATTTTGTCTGCATGGACCACTAAAACTCTAATCCAACACATGCCACCCTTTGCACTGACTCTTGTGGAGGGCAGTAGCCCCGGAGCTACAGTGTAAAAAATGTGTGATAATAACATCAGTAGTTGTTATAAGTAGGATTTTACCCACTTTTGTACTTCACACCTCAAAAAACTCTTCCTGTCCCTTTGAAGCAAGAGCCCTTTCTCCTCTCCTGCTTACACACACATATCAGCTAGGTATAAGGAAGAAGTTCTTTACTGTGAGAGTGGTGAGGCACTGGAATTGGCTGCCCAAAGAAGCTGTGAATGTTCCATCCCTAGCAGTGGTCAAAAGCCACACTGGACAGGGCTTGGAGCAACCTGCTCTAGTGGAAGGCATCCCTGCCCATGGGAGGGGGTTGGAACTGGATGAGCTTTAAGGTTCCTTCCAACCCAAATCACTCTACAGTTCTATGATTCTATCATTGCTTTAACTCTGTTCCCAGAAAAACATAAAGAAAAGGCAGTAAATATTATTGAGTTAGGCAGAAAATATTTGTTTCTTCTCATGGGAAAGGCCTTGTATTTTTTTAGTTAGTCCAAATATGGTCTATCAAATATCCCTGTTATAGCTGAACTTTTTAGAACCTTAAATTTTTTGCTTCCAAGGAGCTATTCTAAATCCAGAGTCTTCCATATATTTAAAATCAGAGGCACTTGTGGTATCAGAATTGAGGCAGAAAACAGCTCAATACCCTCAACTTCTGAGAAAAATGTGAAGGTCCTGATAATCTCTTCTCTCTTGCCTCCCTCCAGCCTCTTTTTCTTCCAGAAAAGCAGGCTTAGTAAAACATTAGCAACTTTTTCTTGCCTTTTGATGCTTGTAATTTTTGTTTGCACTTGGTTTCAAAGCACACCTGTTTCTAGTAACCTTCTCCATTAAGAATAATGTTTGATTCTGAGCTGAATCCACAATGGAGGGCAGACCAACTGCTGAAAAATTCCTCTCCTTGTCTTAAAAGAATATTGTAATGTTCTGTGTCTGCTGTAGGTTAGCCCCCCTTTTCTAAGTGCACAGCCAAGGGCTGAGCATGGCTGCAGCTCATTTTTAGACATCTGACCTTCACAATCCAAACTGCAGCTCTTGGTTAGTTGCCCGAATTTCCTGTTTCATGGATGGAGAGATTTATGCCAGGGTGGACTCCAACATAACGCACATGGTGAGGGAAAAGCCACCAAAATCAGCTGTAACAGCTACCTGTTGTACGTGCCTTTAGAAGGGGAGCATAAAGACCTACCTCAACAGCTACTGAGCCTGCAGGGTCCAGTAGCAGGCAAGAAAGTCTCAAGTGACATGGGATTCTTTAGGATGAAATAGATAGGCAAGGGTCAGCGTGTAAAGAAGCATCTTCTTGTGACTAGGTAATACTTGGTGCTACTATGGAAAAAATCACCAAGCTGGCTGGAAGCAACAATCAACCTGGTAAGATATGTGGTGGGCGTGGGGGTGTTGGGGTAAATTAACTTTGTGAAATTTCTATTCTGTTTGATATCACTATTTTGAGCACTATGAAATAATAATAATAAAAAAAATAAATAAAATAAAAAAGTTCTTGGCTTTGATTTTAAAAGGTTTTGTTTAAAAGCTCTTTGGTCACTTTGGGGTGCTGTGGCCAGCAAAAGACACTGGCATATTAATGGGAAATGCTAAAGATCAGGAGCAGTTGCTTGTTTGACTTGAAAGGACGTAGGTACTTGCCTTACAAGCCTGAATCCTGCCTTGGACTACTCCCTTATATCTTTATATGCTCTTTCTGTTAATACTGTCTTTTATACACCAGAAACTAATAAGAGACTAACTGGCATCCGGGGAGACCCAAGTTAATTTGCTCTTCACCTTGATAAAAGAATGGAGACCAGATCTTCTTATGAGAAGCTGTAATCTTAGATCTACAAACATCTCCAAACCCAAGGGAAGAGGATACATTCTTGCAGACCAGAATTAAAGCCCCTAAGCCTGCAGAGGGAACACATGCTTATTCATGTTATCCCCAGCCAGTTAGACTCCAGCTGCATTTGTAGCTAGGAACAAATGTACACAAACTGAGTTTACCAGCTCCTATCATATAAGCATGTGAGTGTCAGCCCACTTCCAGTCACCACACACATAGATCTGTTCCCTTTTTATTTAATGCTGTATCACTGAAATAGTTGTTGTGAATCCCACTTTGAAGATCCGTCCCACTCGCAGCACATACAGCCTTGATGTCTAACTACAAGTTGAGATAATAGTACCAAGATGCCTAAAAATTAGAATACTCTTAGTGGCTTTCACTCATCACACTCAGAAGTACAGTTAAAGCCATGGCAGCTATGAGGATTTAAGCATCCCTGGTGCTAAGCAGTAAAAAGAGGTTTATAAAAATGTCTTAGCAATTGTCATGATAAATCTGTTATTGCCTGGAAGATGCTCAGATAAGTCCAGAGGAGAAGTAAGGGAAATGTACATACTAAACACATTGTGTCTAGGAAAACTAAGTAACAGATCTCTCTGGGTCCAAAAACAAGCAGCTTGGCTCAAGAATGGGAAGCTGAAAACACTTAAACTATTTAGAACTATTTCTCCTTTTATATGCTTTTCCTACATACTTAGTCAACCTGTTTCATTGTGCTCAGGTTGCACTTGGTTATGTACACAGTAACTGAACTGTATAGGTAGCATATACTGCACGTAGAGCTTTGCTTTTCTATTTGTCACATACCACCACTACATACATACATCTTAAATCTTAATCCAGTCAGAAAGGCATGAAAATCTGTAAATAGAGGTTTTACTGGCCCAAATCCTGTCAGCACTGCTAGCGATATTTAACCTGGTGTTAATGTAACTCCTTCCAAAACAACAGCTAGACCTGATGCGATAAAAACAGTCTCAAAAAAAACCCTGCACCTTTTCAGCCACTGAATTTCTTCAACACAATCATCAAGAATACTTAAAGCACTTTTAGAAGTGCTGATGCACTTATCTATCCTTAACTTAAAGATATCACATAATTTTTGCTTTGGAACAAGCCTTTTCAGGTTTGTGTCCTTGGTGAATGACAAGAGATACCTCAGAGTGCTAAACCGGACTGCTGCTGCTACACAGCTACCTGAAAATAGAATTCACTGTAATCCTGTGCAGCTTCTGTTGTCAGGCTGCTGTCTCCCATGCAACACAAAGCACAGTTTTCTTTGATCAACACCCACTGAAGGTGGCTTCCCCAGCTTCTCTAACTACATTGAAGCATTGCTTGCTCACCTTTGCAGAACCGATGATGTGTACCGTAACAGATAACCTAAGACACTGAATACATGAGTTAGTAGAAAAGACTGAGAGGGAGGAGTATGCATTTAGGAAGCTCATATTAAGGCACATGAAAAAAAATTCCTAAAATTCAGGAGGGAGAAAAAGGACAGATGGATTTTTCAGTAAATACTGTTGTTTCACATTTCCTTGGCTCCATAAGGGAAAACATTTTCTACTAAAAATAGTAGCTGGACTGAAAAGGTACCAATTTATCTGAGGATATAAAATGAGGTGTGAACTACTGAAAAAGGCAACTCAAACTGTGTTTGCCAGACAACAGCCAGAATATCATATCAGGAGGCCAGGGGTTAATCTGGAGGTAAATACAGGGTACATACTTTGGGAAAAAGATTTGAGCAGAATACTTAAATGATGAGGTGCAAATCTGGTAGGTGCACCTCCAGCAATCTACTGAGCACAAAAATATTGGTATAGCATTTCCATTTCCAGTTTGAAGCTCTTCCTGATTCTTTCATTTGCTAAATAACCCTCTCAAACCTTTCTACCTTCTTTCTCTTCCCAGGCTTGTCAGTGCATCATCTTCTGGCCAGCAAGCTTCTGCCTTAAGAGTAACTAAGTGGCTACATGCATAAATAAGCAAGCATGCACACAAAACCATGTGGGTATTGCATCTATACATGCTATGGAACCATGCATTTATTCTGTTCTTGTGGCACCTTTGTTTAATCCACCTCCCTAGTTAAGCACAGCTTCTCCTTGAAGTGTGTGGTTTTAAGTTTTGATGAACAGGGTTTCAGGCTCAGAGATGAGCCATGTTGATATCTGCAAGTATTCTAGTAGACCCAAATGCTTAAAGGTAAAAACATATCCAAATACTTCAGTCATTTTAATAGGATATGTGCATAGAAAGCATTACTGCTAGGGATGCTTTATCTTTTACAGCACCAGTGGAAATGTAAGGAGTTAATTCCAAGTATCAGGAGCTCTGACTTGACTGGCTACCACTTGGCAAAGGTCAAAACTTTTCCAATGAAATTAAAACATTTCCTTGAAAATCCAAAACCTCTACTAGCATCTGTAGAAAAAGAACCACACAGTTGCCCCAAAGCAAGAAGTAGCTGCAATGGACAGGCATACAGGGGGCTGGCAAGTGAATGTTATACATATTGCTGCCTGTGGTTATGAGAGAATTAAAAGCATTTGCTGTGATGACATTTTCATTAACAAGTTTCCACTTTGCTCACAAGGGAATATAAACCAGTTGTCTCCAGTAGAAGGATCACATCATACAATCAGGAAAACATTGGAAAGGAATAGACATAACATAGATGAATTTAATTTTAGAAAAAGTTACATAAAGACTGTGGGATATTCATGGGAGAGGCTATTCAGATTCTTTCCTCCTCTGGAAAGGAAAAAACTCCCTGTGACTGTAGGTTTAAGGCTCCAGGGTGGACATACGTTTATTCCCTGTTTCTTTAATGTGATTGATATAACAGACTCAGACAAGGAAGACTGTAATGGGAGAGAAGCACTGGTGGTGTTCCTGAGACAGCCAGGGAATAAGGTCACAATGATCTGGTGGTGGATCTAGAGGCAACTGGGGTGCCAGGCAACACAAAGCCTGAGCACTAAGCACAAAGAAAGGGAAGGGTGACCTGCAGCAAAAGGACTGGCCTGTGGATCAGGGGGAAGGATGTTGAGAGCTTGATGAGCTATGTGGCTTGAAGTGAAGGTATGTTAATATGATTGAAATGGTTGCTTTAAAATAAGGTTTTTTGATGGCAAAATAAGCAATGAGTTATTAATCGCATATTAATTTTCATCTGCTCTCTCTAAGGATTCTTCATAAACAAAAGGTAAGAGATTGATTTCTCATTTCATAGCAGTAGAATTCAGTAACTGTCTAGAAGCTGACACTGGAAATAGATGCTGAAACCCTCCCCACACTCTCCAAGGCTGGAGAGGATGGAGGAAATGATGTGATTTATTACAGCATTCTGACTAACGCAAAGCTGCAAGGTGCATTCACGAAATCTGCTTACTCTGGAGGTTGCATTGAAAAAAAAGAAAAAAATAAAGAAAAGAAAAAAGATGAGAAGTCTGGGGGAGAGTTTTTCCCTTGGGGGTGGTCTGACTAAGAGGTGACTAAGAGCTCTAAAGGAGAAATTATAGTAAGCAAAAGAGCATCCTAGGGTATCTGCAAACAACTGGCATAAGCGTAACTTTCAGTTAGGCAAATGACTAACATGTACATCACTAAACACTTTGTGTGTCATGGCTTTTTGGGTCATCCTGTGGTGTGTAGGTTCACACTCCGGAAACTTCCACAAAAACTACAAAGGTAATGAAGGATGTGCAGGCGGAGGAAGCAATAAAAGATCAGGAGTAGAATGATGGGGAGTGATGGTGATATAACTCTAATTGGGTTGTACGAGACATTGCTGTCCTAGTGAGCCAAGAAGATCACATGCTCTGAAAGGATAGCAAGCTTCAATAAAATTCAGAACTCTCCCACAGCAGAGCTGGGGGAGATAATACACTGTGTGTTCATGTTTCAGGTAGTTGCTCATGATTTGTGAATTTGAAGGGATGGCTTGCACTAAGCAAATTGTCCTCCTGATGTACACGAGTTCAGTAGCAAACCATATATTTCTAATTGTGAATTTACCAGCATTTCCTCAATCATCTTACCAAAACTTGATATGTACCCATGGGATGTGTAATATGCATGGTTCCTTTTGTTTAGGATTTCTTTAAACCTAGTATAACAAGGGGGGTGAAGAATACAGAACACGGGAATGAAGAATTTCAAGTGTTTACAACCAAGACTGACTGTGAAACAAGAAAAAGTCTCCCGACTTTGTCTCCTGGCTTACTTTTGTGCAGGAATATGCATTAGAAGGAAGACATTATTATCCTGACATCACCATTAGTTGAACTGTATTTCATATGCCCAGCTATTTTGAGAGGACAGTACCTAGGTTTTATGATACACAACAGCACAAAACATTGTCTGAACCTCAGTTTGTAAACCATATTACACAGCACTCTGAATAGCACTTTAAGAATTCCACTGGCCAGTTGGAGGAGGGTATGTGCTCTTCAGTTCTTGCAGAGGTAGCAAAGGTGCCACTCTAGTCTTGAACTGGGGGAGTTCCAGAGAAATTCAGGCAAAAGAATAAAGTGGGTTCCCTCCTGCAACTTATGCTTATTCTACCATACATCATCACTGTCTCTCCACAATTATTAGTACGCAAATTCATCATCTGTGCCAAGCATGAAATTAGCACGACTAAGTATGAAGTCTCTAACTCACATAAGCATTTTTCCTTCACCTTTAAAGCCCACTTAAAGTATTCTTCTTATTGAAGGATGGAAGTAATGAGCATGTTCTGAAGGATATCCTCAACTAATCCCTGTAGAACAGCAGAAATCAGGACTGAGAATCTGGGAAAAGATGGCCATCCCCATATCTAAATGAGAAAAGCTCATCAGCTTGACTGAAGCCACTGTGGTCTAAAACTGCATAGCTCAGCACCTAGGATCAGGAGACCTAGCACATGGAGCTATAATTTCTATCATGACCATGCTGTTGAACAGGAGAGCAGTAGGTGAGGACTCTCAGGGTCCCATCATTGGATAGTAACAGCAGCAGGAAAAGCCACCTTCTTCCTTGGACAGAATAAATACTGTTTCCTCATTTGCTGGTGCAAAGGATTGGATAGCTTCTGTAAATTGTGGTTCCAGTGGAGGAACTTCCTCAAGTAGGAAAGTATTGAAGTGTTTCATCCATGCAGGAAAAATTAGCTTTTCACCTGGGACCATAATTGTACCATTCACCCCCACATTGTCTCTTGCCCATTTGTATTATAAAGTCTTACGGAACAGGGACTACTCCTTTCCACATGTGCATGCAACATCCTTCATAGTGTGTCTCCCATTTCAAATGGCACCTCCAATTTGAAATGCAACTAAGCAACAGGAAGTTTAAGAACTGCTATGCAGATGTAAATGATTACCTAAGGCTAGTCAGGGACAGAACAAGAAACAGAAATCAAGATTTTCCACTCTTGCCTAATCCAGAAATCCATACATTTTCCAAAGAAAGGAGCAAGATCTCCCTTGGCAGTACAGTCTTATGCATAACCTTTAATCTCCAAATGGGGAAAAAAAAAAAAAAGATATTTTTTGACAAAGTTCAATTAATAAAATGAAAAGGAAACCTATAAAACTGTCCCAAATATGTAGATATTGTGAACCTACTAAATGGTTGTTGAAATGACTGTAAGTCTCTCCATTGACTCCTGTGAACCCTCATCAAGAGCCTATATGAACTCAAAGCCAGATGGAGACTGGGAGAGTTGGGGGAATCTTTTTGGTACATGTATCCCACACTGCCCTGGGGATTCAGATTCTGCACAGAGAGGAAAGAGGGTTCAAGATAAAATAGAAGGGGAGCTCCCTTCATCTCTTTATTTTAACAGTTGGAGCAATCTGAGAAACATTCTTGTATGAAATAAATCCTATCCTCACTTACACCCATGCAACTGAAGGCAGCATTTGGCTGCAAGACAAGTGTATTTCTTAACTATTTTGAGTGCCATATGCTATATGAGTGCCATATGTTAGCATTTCTTAACTATATATAGCCATTTCAAATGGTATACTGAGTTAAAGGAGAGAGCACTGCCCTGATCTCCCTTTCACCTCTCCTCAGATCTCTCCTCCCCCCTTCCTTTCCTCTTCCTTCTGCACTCCTCCCTGCCTACACTCAGCTTCCTTCATCACACTTCCTACTATATTTTATTTTAAAAAATAAACAGTATTTTGTATTTCTAATAAACCTCCTCCTCCCCCCCTCCCATCTGACATCTGGTTTTATTCTCCCCCCCCTTTCCCCATGCCCATACAGCACAGGTTCCTGTTTCAGCAATGCCAAGGTGATGCACCCCAGCTGTGGTAAGGGCAGGAGTGTAGTGGAAGGTTGCTGAAGAAGTGGTCAGTGCTCCCACACCCCTCTTCTCAGCTTCTCCTCTCCCTCCCTCTCTCCAGGATGCTTTCTCCTTTTACTTGAGCAGTTAGCTGGAAACAGCTGCTTCCCATCAGGGCTGGTTCAGCAGGTACTTTCCTCCAGCCTACTGTATCTTACGTTAAACCTCATTTAGTTTCTTTCCCTTTCTCAGGTGGCACCAGGAGCTGGCTTCGTCCTTTCAAGATGCAGTGTGACAGCCTGACTCTGGTATAAAAGCCTTTAACACTTGAAGCCTATGTGTTGCAGGTTAAAACAGCTCCCACCACACAGCTCAGCTTGCTTTGTCATCTTCAGAAGTGCAAAGTCTGACTGTTGCAGCCTGATACTCCTTAAAAGAAGAGATAAAACACCCACAGGAGTATCTCTCTGAGCTCCCAGACTTCTGCACCCTCTGGCAATTGCAAAGCAGGCACAGTGGGCATTTTCACTGCTAGAAAGGCACATAGTATGACATAGGGGAGAACAGGCAGCATCCGGAGACTGACACATCACATTCTGTAGAAGCACAACCAAGCACAAGCTGTAAGGGAGGAGCCCAGCACTAGAAAGACCTGGAGGAAAAAAAGAAACCATAACATTCTGCACGTAAAGATGGAGGTTTTTCACCAGGTTGTGCTGTAACACAAGTTCATCTCCTGTTGCCATTGCAGCTTTTTAATTTGGTTGTTGTCACTGATAAATAATTGGTGGGGGATTTATTATTATTATTATTGCAGTGGAACAAGCACTTAAAAATGTTTGTTCTGTGTAATTTGTATCTTTACAAATCTATCCATGGAAGCAGCACAGTAAAAAAGAATATAAATGTTTATAACACAGGGCATAAACCAGGTCTACCATGTAGCATATGTCCCTTCACAGCCCATACCAAGCAAAGCTAAGAACAAGCATCCCAAAAGAGAAACACTAAGGCAGTGTAAAATTCACCTCCATACACACAATCAGCCAAAATTATGTAAAAATTTATGCTTTTCTTAGCATAGGCCAAGACCAGTCTGATTTACATGAAGTTTCTGCAGGCTGCTGGTGCCCTCTGGGACCTCTCAACTCCTGACAGCAAATGTGAGCCTGCCTGAAGATACAGAAGCAGCATCCCCACTTCAGCATCCCAGTATGGCTCCATGCTGCCACCAGTCCTTCTTCCCCCTAAGCAGCTGGACTCCTCAATGCAAAATATATCCTTTATAAGGAGAAGTTCTGAGATGAGGGAAACACCAAAAAATACTGGAACCTAAACTGTCATGGCCTCATTTCATTTATCTCTAAGGGGTTTCATAATATACCCTATAGAGCAACAACGCTCATATGAATATCATTCTATGGAGGCTCAACCTCAATTTAAACCTATTAGGAGTGTATAATGAATCTTAAGTATTTTCAAAAAATATTGTAATTTATGATTTGCATGTTTTATTGCCTTATAATTATAATCCAACAGTGCCATCCACTGCTTCTCCAAATAATCTTTGCTTAGTTTCTTCCTGAAGTCATCTTTAGTAAGCCACAGCACTAGAACCGAACAGTTTGACTGTGTATACATATAAACTATATATGTGTGGCCAGATGTGGGAGTAAAAGAAATGAAGAGCAAAATCAAAACTGTAATCTGGTGATGTTCATAGGGGATTACCAGAGCTGTCAAACAAAACCTTTCTGAGCTGTATATAACACCACATTTCTTAGTTAGAAAAACCACACTCCTGAATCACAAAGAGAAAGCTTGTGTGTGTAACTGTGTAAATACTTCTTGAAGTGAATCCAACAAAACAATGCCTTTCAACTCAAACTTTTTCCCAAATACAAATCACCTAGCCGATGGGAACAGAACACCCCATGCTATAAAATGCCAAGTAATTCTTGCCCACTCTTTGGAATTGCTGCTTTAGATGACAGCAGCCAGCAACCTGAAAAATCATAACCTCAACACTGAGATCTTCTGATGCATCCTGTAACTGTTGGGACTTCCAGATCTGTTGAATCATATGATGCATGATAAAGCTCCCTTGAAAAAATGAGCAAGTGTGTTCCCAGAGCCTCACTAATGCTGTTGCCCTCCATCAGGAAACCATAAAAATGTAGCCTGAATTCAATCAAAGCATTGCTATTTTCTCTTATTTTGCATGCATCTTCATGTTGTGTTTCAAATACTGTACACACATGTGTATACACATGGATTTACATACACATGAGTACATATGCAAGTACACACACAAACACTGCCTGCATGCTTTTCATAGACACCTATAACAATACAAAGTACAATTTAGGCATACATATTTTTAAATAGCTCTTAAAACTTTGCTTCTAGCTCTGTATTTAGGAGCTCAAGCAAGTACAGACTGCTTTTAAGAGGTAATAAACTTTGACTGAGCTTTGTCACAGCTCCAAATACCCAGGTCCCTAATATTTTGAAGGATAAAAACCAAAAGACATCTTTCATGCCTCCATTTTCTTGTTTCTCAAATGCAGAGAAAACAAACCAAACACGTTAAAACCTTGGCATTTACATACCGTGAGCACACCAAAATACCCAAGATCCATATTCCAGACATACAGATCTTTTACTTTTGTCAAATCTGCACAAACTTAAAACTGATGTAAATGGTCAAGTGAACATTTCTCTTCTATGAAGAATCCTTACCATGTGGACCTACAAAGGTTTTCACAGTGTAACATAAAAGAAGGTACAAGTCAAGCACTTACTGCATGTCAGAAAGGCCAGCAAGTGACCTACAAAGTGATTTTCTTTCATTTCATGTTCAAGTTGGATCTGAATTGAAGATCCAAAACAATGCTTCTGTCCCTTCCACGAAAATGTGATGCTATAGCAATGCAAGTGGGCACAATTCACAGGAGGAATTTTCCAAATCAGTGAGCAAGTGGATTAAAAACAAACAACCAAAAAAGACTGAAATTAAGATTTGTGTGTTGCACTACATAGAAGCTCCCAGGCAGGAAACTGCACCTGGAAATGAATCAGTATTCTTTGGGTCAATAGCAGACAACTATTAAGTATGGATTTATCAACCCTGCATGGATGCATGTGGACATACACAACACTACATACACATCAGCTACTAACAAGTGGCCTATATACTACCTTGGTGTATGAAACCAAACCGAACATCCTTTAAATGCGTCTCTATTACACTCCTTGACACTGAGAACCAGGATGCAAATGTACTTTGTTTGTCAACCCATTTCCTAGCAGAACGTAAAAGAATTATCTACAGTTTAAATCATCCTCTGAAAGCCACTCATAATCAGAAGGTACTTACCAAACCTTGTCTCAGGGAATGAGAAAGAAATTCTGGATGTGTGCAACTGGGAGTGATTTAATGGTAGATTTTATTTTATAACTGAAAGGATCATGTTTATTCAAGTATTACTCCTGCCAATACCTCCCACTACAGTAAATTTATCTAACCCTTGAATCATCAATAGCACATGAAAAAATTACAAACATCTATCTGGCCGACACTGAGCCAAAACTCAGGCATATGGACTGTTGTATATTCTGTCATTGGGAATAAAGCATTGCAGTACATTTCTTCTATTTATAGTTCAAAGAAATTAAAAAGAAAATTACAAAACCTTTAGTGTCAGCAAAGGGAGCTACAAAAGCTCCCTGGGCTTACACTGCTCATGACCACAACTTCACCATACGCAGTTAAAAAATAGCAACTCTGATTGACAATATTTATCAGTTTTGTTTATGTGAAACTAAAAGGAAGACTTGTAATACACTGTAGAGTGTCTAATCTGACACTGTATTGTATACTTGGAGGGAAAACAGTAACAAAATGTGGGCAAGTTCAGTAGCTAAAACGCATGGTTTATGACTGAGAAAACTTTCAGAACAAAAGCTCTTTTTGACTATCATGTACCAAGGCCATGTTTTTAAAAGATGAAACCCAGCATGTTTATGAGACCATAACATTTTGGAAAATTATTCCTCAAATACACAGACATATGTATACACATCTAACAACCAATGAAAAGCCTTTTCAACCCCAAAGGCTGCTCAGAATGAAGAAACAGCCTTCTCTTCCTACTTCTTTGAATCTTGCCAGTCAGACAGACTCTTTACCAATCACACAGATCCTCATGTTACTCAACTATTTGCAGTGAAGACAGTGGCAGAATGCTAGCACAGCAGCAGCAGAAAGCACACCAGCACAGACATGAATCCAAGGGTCAGATCCTTAGATGGCCTCAGCTGGAGCAGTGCTGATGATCTGAATGACGAGAAACTGAAAAATGAGCTCTACAGATTTCCACAGACCTTCAAAGATTCATGGAAAACATGGCTGGCTGGGATCTGAAGATATTATTCAGTACATGTTACTGACCGAAGGGAGGATCAGATTTCTTTAACCAAAAGTCATTAGCCATTAAACACAATGGTTCGGGAACATTCTTCAGCTCATTCCTAAAATTTGCCAGAAGCAAGAGGGATGTAATGGGAACACTGCACTCTCCTTATCTCCTCTTAAAAATACATGCTGCTCACTGCCACTAGACTCTGGGATAGAAGAAGCTCTGGTTCACCTGCTCTTCTGGTCCTTTCTCCTGAAAGACCTTGAAATAGCTTGTTTAAGCACACTCCATTCCTCCCCCAGCTCTGGAAGTTATAATCTCTAATGAAAAACTCTCTTTCATCAACAGACAGTGCAATAAAGTCTCAAAAGCCACCAACATAACAAGCTGACAGCAAAGTCAGAGTGGCAAGCATTAACTTATGTACAGAGAGATTACAACCTACCCATAATGTGAGATCCAGTGTGGATTCACAATCAGATCCAGCAAAGAGATGTTGGGTATCAAGGCATATGAAAAACTATAGTTCAAGGGAAAAGACAGAAGTGGTGCCAAGGAAATAACTTTTTTTCATTCTCCCTTAAATATTCAGGGTTTCTTCCCCTTCTTATATCTGGGAGAGTACAGTGCAAAACTTGGCTACAAATAAATGGATGAGGTAACCCAGTGATTTTGTAACCCTTTATCTTGCTCTGGCTCTCCTTGCCCTTCAATGAAAGAGGGCAGTCCAGCTCACACCAAAGGCTCAGCCTCTAAAGAGCTCAGACTGCTTTGGCAGCAAAGTTGGCACACAGCATACCAGAATTTAGTCTCAAATGCACCTGTATCAGTCACTGTGCTAAATACCATACAGTAATGTGACTTAATCTACCCTACCCCAAGAATACTGTGAGGCCAAGGAACACTACACAAGGAACAACAAAACAGTTGCCTTTAGCTGTAGAAATAACCCCAATGGGGTGATTTTGTTCTTCATTGTTCTTCAAAACTCACACAGGCAAAGAATCCATGGCAGGGCAAGCCCTAGGTTGTGAATCTCAGTTGGCAGAGATCTGCTTCTGTAATCAGAACCAACAGTTCTATAACAGTCTTAGGCTGGAAGACAAGCCATGTCACAAGAAAATCCCTGCACCATGCTGATCCCCAGTTTGTATAACTATGCTTTGGACACAATGTAATTTAAGGCAAATTAAAGAAGACTGGAAGCTTACGGTCTGCCCCAATGCATGGAAAACAAATTTTCAGGAGTCACCTGACCCTCCAGGTTGTATTGTGCCTCTTCATGAATGCTAATCTTCCCTTAGGTCACAAGTGTGCTTGGGTTTGTACTAGGTTGTCATCACTTATCCAGCCTCTCTTTGGCTAGCATTTACTCATTCTGCAACCTAGATTTGCAGTTTCCACAAAGCCCATATAGTATCTATCACCAAGTGATTACAGGTTGGCATTCATTTGTGACAGCACCACACAGTAATCAGTTTCTCCTCAAGGTTAACCTTTTAGTTCAAAATATGTATTTCCTCCTCACTGCTGCTGTGGAAAGATTTCTTTTTTCCATTGCTATATCTCCAATTTTTGCATGGATTTACTTCCTGCCCCAACATATTTTTCAGTCTTATAGCTGTCAATGAGGATCAAGTTTAAGCTTTACAACAAGCTACTGTACATGTGCCTGGAAACTGCAGGCAACATATGCTGAAGTCCACACCTGTAGAACAGAATCACTCTGAATGTGTTTTCTTTCCCTTGTCACTTTTTGAGTGCTGTCTTTAAAGCTGTGGTAGGCACCCTGCAATTTGTTATTGCTTTGGGAGGGAATTATTTTTTTAAATATGTTATAAATGCACAGCCCTCAGGAGTCTGCGTAGTGGAAAAGGAAGGGCTGCTCCTCTTTGCTATCTCAGGAACTACAGAATCCCTGTATAGTGCCAAATTTTATCATTCTTCAGAGCAATGCTATAAGTTTCTCACACTCAGCCATCTTATAAGGCAGCATTTGTATGGAGAATGGAAAAGGAGTAACATGCTCTCCCTCAGTGCAATAAAGGGTATAAACCTGTCTGATTTTGACAAATTTCTTTTTTTTTTTTTTTTCATAAAACTTCAACAATATGAGAACATGATTATTTTCTAAATGAAATATTATCAGCTAAGCATCATAGCCAGAAGGAAATCACTTAGAACTGTTGCTCACAGTTATAAAGCATAAAGGCTGGATCAAACACCAGAGATAGTTCTATTAATGATTATCTTAAATTGACAACTTTATGAATTTTAGGATATTTCTGAAGGGGGTGGTTGCAAATCAGTGATTAAATGTGATTTCACATCTGTCAATTACTGACAAGAATAAATGGCTTGATACTGTGACATTTCACTACTGGTGTTCTACAAATTCAGCATTAGATGTATAATCAGCTTCACTTACGTGTAAAGTTCCAGTAAGTTCAGAGGGAATATTAAACACATTTGGTTACTGCAGGGGAAAGACTCTGCTCACTCCTTTAAATCTGAGCAAAATTTTACATTTACTGAAAGCTAATACCTTCTTAAATGATTTCATTCATTATCTGAATCTATTATCAATTAACTGCCTTAGCTGTCTTAAGAAGTAACTGGTGGTATTTTGCAAATCTCAGAATCATTTAGGAGTTCAAATTTCATTTCTCTGACACTGATTTACAAGACAACATACACTCCCCATGGCCTTCAGGAGGTTTCGAAAAGTGTAAACACTCTAGTTCCTTCCAGATGTCAGGTAAATGCATTTTCACTAGTAGAAAAATCATTAAATAATTGGCAAGTTTGTCTTTTTCTCTATTTCCCCCTAAACTAAGAGAAAAACTGAACTGGAGAT
Source organism: Agapornis canus (assembly GCA_036873685.1). Taxonomy (NCBI): domain Eukaryota; kingdom Metazoa; phylum Chordata; class Aves; order Psittaciformes; family Psittacidae; genus Agapornis; species Agapornis canus. Next base: position 10,965 of record JBAFWW010033595.1, on the reverse strand, counting down.
ACTGGACCTTCCAATAACAATGTTTTTAAAAAGGTGGGTGTTTTAGACATGCATAGAAATTCATGCACAATCAGAAAGAGGAACCAAAAAAATAAGATGTGGTATATTGTAGATCTACTGTTCTAACCCCTCCTTTCTGCAATGACATTTAAAGAAAATATTATTCTCACATTAAATGACTCTGTGAGTTCCACCAAAGTTGTGAGAACTTGATCTTTTTTATCAAAATAAGGTCACTGACGTCATTAAGGAGGGATGGCAGCTGCTCCAAGTTTAAGATTGCAACAGAGTCCAGGCTGGAATCTCAGTCAAGACCCCACAAAAACATTCCACTGAAAAGGGGGTTTCCCTTGCACAACCACATGAGGAATGGCAGAAGAAGAAAGATTTTATACAGGCAGGACCTACCATCATGTTTCCTGTTTGGGTTGCAAAATTCTGGCTTGCTTTTTGACTATAAGTGACCAACTTCAATGTTCAAGTTCTGTCTTGCACTTTCCAGTGAGGAAGAAAAGAAACAAATCCATGGGGCACAATGCATGTTTAGATATTTTGGTGTCTTTCTTATCAGGCTCCTTGTGCAAAAATCAATTCCATGCTGCTTTCAGTTGCCCAAACTTAACCTGCTCAGCCAAGTTCCCTTGGAAGTAAGGATTTAAGATACCACACTGTCAACCAGACATTTTCTCATACCAGTTTCTCTCCAATAAATTTCAAATTCCCTATTCATTTTTAGCCAAGTCTGAGAGAATGGTTGGTGGAGGACAAGTGAGAATTGGTATGCAGAGCCAATGTGGGAAAGGTTGCAGCATAAACCCTTCCCGTACATCAGAGGATATAAACAGGAGACTCACGAAAACAACAGGAACAAGAGGAGAAATCTGTTCTCTAGAAGTCTGTGGGAAAACAGGACTCTGTGGGTTGCAGTCTTCATGAACTACTTGTTTTAGGAAACATGCGCTTTGATCTGTCCCTTGTCTTCATGTAAGTGATATACACCCTCTCCCCTGTTCTTTAGCACCAAGTATCACTTCTTTGTCTTTTGCTGGATTAACTCAATTATTTCATGTGGCATTAAAGGTGAGTCTCAAGCAACAGTGTGGTGGGCTTCCTTATGCTTAACTGGGAAATTTGCCTGCAATCAACACTTGCAATACTCTTTCTCAAGGACTTGTATCAAATGGTTAAGAAGGTAATTACGTAGCCTTTTCAAACAAAGATACTGTGGCACCCTAACCCTGGCAGCAAAAGATACCATCAGCACTAGTTTTATAATAGGAGATAAGACAAAAGGCAAAACTAAGATAAAAGAACCCGCAGTAATCTTTACATGAAAGCCAAGGAGAGTGGGTCCAGGCAGACTCTGCTGCTTCACATCCCAGAGCAAAGCCAAGCCCCATCAGCATGTCTTATGTGAACCAGTCCCAGACAGCTCTGTCCTTCCTCTCACCACAGAATAGCTTAAGAAAAATATTTAGTGTCCTTTTGATCTTTTGGCTCCTTGCCTTGGCATGTCTTATGGCTTCGGCCGGAACCTGGAAGAAGCATCTTCCTAATTAATAGCTCAGGAATTATTTCAGACTGCCACCCACCAGGACTGTTTAGTTGGGTGGACTGTGTGACCTTTCAGCTGCTCTTCTCCAGGCTCATTGCAGTGATCAGTTTGTGGCTGTGCCCACCAAAATCCTGTCTTCCTCAAGCAACCCCTCATTCTATAGCAACCCTAAAAAGGCTTACCAGGGCCTGCCACCACTCAGCTTTTCCAGTATATTAGGACACTTTTATATGTTCTTCTCCCATGCTTCAGACTCCAGCAGTGTCGCAGAGCAACATTGCAATGCCCCATTCACTTTTACAATACTCTGTGTAAACAGTTCCACATTCAAGACCTAACAGATGAACTCTTCCTAGGCCTCCCTTCCCAACCTTTCAGACCATTACAAGTGTGTCTGCTCCTGGCAAAGTGCTTCCACATACAACATAACCTATAAAACATACTGTTAACATTTATTTGTGGAGTCTGTATACAAACATGTGAGGAGGATTCACAAACTGATATAAACAAGAAAACAATGCCCCTAAGCATAACTTAATGGCTAACACTTTCAGATGAAACCTGATTTTGATAATTTCTGGGTTTTCTTGGTGTCCACCATAAAACATCTGTAAAGACCTCATTTTTCAGAAGGTTATGGGAACCCATATGCTGAAGCACAAGCCCTTTTAAGGTATTTTTAATGGGTCATTGAAAGAATAAGACATCCAAAACAGTTAGTCACTCTTGAAAAATCTTGACCATTATGTAACCTTCTTTTTCTAGTTGTGAATAATTGACTAAGCTTGTGAACCCACACACTCAAATTCATGGCATTACTTTGTATGTCTGTCTGTCTGTCACACAGCAGCTTGGGAATGCTGCATTTGCTCAATTAAAAATGTTAGAGACTATTCCAGATGCTCACAGCCAAGGAAAACAAGCACAACAGTAATGGGGGAACCAAAAAGACTTCGTCATCTGCTTTGTGCTTCCACCACTCCCTTTTTGGTCAAAGGTTTTACTGACAACATTCATTAATGTTTTCTGAAATAACAGTACCACTTTTTCATCTCTTCCCATCCCATCTTTCTAATAGGGGTTATTGTGCTGTCTCCCAACAAGTTTTCCCAAATAATGGGAGGAAGGAAGTGGAAGGTGAAGGATGCAAACACAGGTCTTCACAGGAAAATGGAGGCTGTGGGACACAGGTAGCAAAATAAAAACCCACAGTATGTAAGTCTTTGGGAGCATGTCCTGATGAGATGGAGGAGGCTGGAGAAGGAAAGTGAGAAGGACAAGGTACACAGAAGGTGTCCCTCCCACCATGGAGGATTAGCAGAGAAGAGTGACTTTGATGGAAGCCTCCTGACTTGGAGGTTCAAATGGAAATGACCCAAATACGTGCTTTAAGGAGTTCTGAGAGCTTCCTTCAAACTTCAGGTCAAAACTAACAGCTTGAGGGACATGACACTCAAATGTTGGAAGCAAGGGCCAGTGTCAACAGTTCTGGGACACATAATTTCATGCTAATTAAAACAAAAGTGAGCATCACATGAAGGCCTACCCCATTGGGGTTTTTTTTCCCCACAGCCACTCAAGCTAAAACTCACTTAGCCTTGGCTCTGACCTAGAAAGTTTTGGTCCTGCAGAATCCCTTCAACAGTGGGATAAATTTCTTCTCAATCATAAGCATACCACCTTCAGCAAAGACAAACCAAGGACAGTTGTGGTTAACAGTGTGCTACCTCCTAACAGGAGACAACATTCAGCTTGCCACTACACATTTAGTCTGGGATGCCAAATTAGTCCAGTGTAGGAAACACAGCCACATTCTCATCTTTGACATGTTTAACAGATGCATTGAAGGAAACTCACCTAAGGTCTACAGTACACAGAAGCCTACAGAAAAAACAACCTGATGGAGCTGATGACTACCTGCCCACACTGATTATGTTTTTCAAACCCTAGAACAGTTTGTACATATGAAAAGTTGACTGACAATCTTGACATTTTGATCATGGCAATAAAGCAAACATTCAGATGAGCTTTCCATAAATACTGTGCAAGCCTCTGTTTTGTCCACACAAATCTGATAAGTGTGTGCACAGATGAAGAAACTGCATGTGCAAGCTGAACCATGTAACCAACAGTTTCACAAGTGGATGGTTTCGTTGACATGCTTTGCAGATGAATCAGAGACATAGGCTTTAACCTTTTCTCTCTCTGGGCTAATCCCAAGATGCACTGTGCTATACAGGCAAGTATAATTGTTAGCTTTGCACATACTTACATATCCTGTTACATTATCCTGTAAAAATGTAAGATCTGCCTCTTTAGCACTACCAGCGTTGGAAAGGACAGTATGAAACTTACCTGAACAGCCAGCAATAGCCACTAGCTCAGAAATTTTGATTTCTACCTTCTAAGAAGTTGCTACTGTTAATTTTTTAAAAAGCAATCATTTAATATAGCATTATACTCCAAGATGTTCAGAATGTTCATTAAAAGAGTTCCTTTTTTAAAAGGAATATACTAAATTGAGCACCAGATTACACTTACCAAGCATACTCAATTTCAACTCTCTGTGGAGCCTACATCGCCTTCATAGCAAAACCGATCACACTGGCAGTACAGTGTGTTCCAAGGAGGAGCATAATAGCTTAGCTAAGCTCAACAGGCCTGCTATAACATGTGTCCAACATAGAGAAAGACTGATGCCTCCTCAGCACTCTTACTTCAGGTTGACTAACAGCCTGGAGGAGCCCTAAGATTCACGGGACAGCAAAATATGGGCTAAAGAATGCCTTCAGTATGTTTGGTCTAATACTGCCACACTACAGTCCTGCCTGTAATAAGAGTGTGCTGTTGGAAGTGGTGGGTATGTCTGCCAGTGTGCAGGAGGCTCCTTTATCTTACACTCTCTTCTTAGTCACTTTTCTGCCAGACTAACACCTCTGCTGAACTGTCTTTACTAGATTATCCCCCTGACACAGTTCCTATTTTGGCTGCCTTCACCAGCCCTCCTCTGCAGAGCATTTCACTCCCCATCTCTTTTTGTCAACTCTGAATATATTCAGCTGCTTTCTTGCACTTCCTGTGTTTTTCAAGCACATCAGCCTGCGCACTTCACCTTGCACAATTAAAATCTGTTCTTACCAGTAATGAATAGATTACTTAAAACATTTTCTGCTGATTTTAAACTGGGCATTGTACTACTACACATCTTATTAATGGAGACTGATTACTAGAGACACCTTAAGTTACTGGTGTCTGCAGTTTGAGCTCTGTGGTCTCAGTGCTCTTGGAAACCAGGTCCGCCATAGCGTCCCAAGTGTCCCAAGTGAAGACACTTTAAGACTAGTCTCTAGGATTCAGAAATCAGACTTGAGTCCTCTTCATACTCAGCCCAGCCATGTCAGCTTTGAAGGAAGGAACCAATAGTTACTACAGGCAGCTGAAAGCCTGAACCATCATTTCTGATGGACTCGATGCTCATATGGGGCTGGCTTTGGATTCTAAGAAAGGACAAGTTCAGACTCCAACATCTTGTGCACTGGCAGCCTCTACGTTAGCACTGGCTGTAATGCATCTCTTCCTTCTTCCATAATTGACCATCTATGTGCATGTTACTTTATGGCACCATAAACAGCTTAGAGACTTCCAGCCCTCCCAGTTATCCCTATTTTTTTATTTCCCAGTAGCCAGAAAGCACTGAAGTCACAAGGAAGATTGACATACACAAATATGTCAAGGTTAAAAGACCACAGTTAATACTCCAGATCTAGATTTTGGCAGGATATTATGCAATGAAATGGGAACAGAGCATCTGATTCTCCTGAAGCACACAACGTCTTTCTCAGAAGGCAACAAAATAAAAGCAGGCAATTGTTCTTATAAGTCTTGTTTCTTTCCAAAACAGTTTGAGCAATGGTAGAGTGATGCTAGCATAGCTGAAGATTAAAGAAAATCAGTGCTGATTTTAAACTGCCACTGTTGTGGCCCCAAGCCCCTAATTTCTACAGTCATGCTGCTTTGACATTGTAAGTTATGTAAAGTCATTGTTATCATTTAAGTAGCCAATAATACATTTGCTATCATCATTGCTGCTTTTATCCTATTACTTTCAGTCTAAGAAGCAGCCATAAAACCTACATATTTTATAGTAGAAAACTCTGGGGAAGAACCCTTCTACCTTTGCTCACAGTTGTGTGTGCATACGTGCAAATTCCACAGCTTCTTTTTCTGCAACTTTACAACTTCTTCCATCCAACACTTATTCAATCCAACCAGGCGGTGAAGGCAAAAACATAACCTAGGCTGCATGCTCAGCCAAGCCCAGTGCATAACCTGCAGCTTCAGACTCGAGCAACAGCAGCAAACAGCCATCATGGACAGGAATGATTATATAACAGAGTTCACCTAGGGGATGAGTTCAGAATCAGGAGAGAGGAGGGGAGGCACACAAAGCTTCACTTCATCATGGAAAATGAACTGGGAAAAGGTGGAAATTTTGCAAGGAGACATGGGAATGTGAAGTGAATACCCTTTGGTTCCCTGCCCCAGAACTCATCCTCCCAGGCTTTGTTCTGTGGAGAGGAAGTAGGAAACAAAAATGAAAATATTTCTGGCATGAACCAAGAGTTAAGAGAAAAAGCGGGGGGGGAGGGGGGGGGGGGGGGGGGGGATGACTGAGGGGGGGGGGGGGGGGGGGGGGGAGGGGGGGGGGAGAATGACTGCTTAAATTCCATATTTCCACATCTGCTTTCATTTATACTTATGTCAAGTCATTTTATTATTTGATGAAACCTATCCAAGGAATTAGGCTTTTGTCGGATGCCTTGAAATGTCATTAAGTGCTCATACACAAACACACGCACACACACAAATAAAGTCACGTTTTTCATCTGATATAGATGTGGTTAGTAGCCTGGAGGGTGACAGGAGGAGAGAGGTGTTACCAAGTTACAAACCATCACTTCCCCACTCCCCTGCCAGCTTTGCCCTCTTGTGAAAGGCCAAGGCGAGCGCCCCCTTTCTCCAGTGTGACTGATGGTACATGAACTGGGATGACCAGGAGAAGAAAACAGGAGAGCAAGAGCTGCTCAGATTAAGCTGGGAAGGAAGGTGGGGAAAAATGTCCTTTTATAAGTTATAATTTTGTCAACAATCCAAATCTGGTTCTAAATTAGATATTAGCAATAAACTCAGAGAGAAAAGATTTCCACAATGCATGACAAAGGAAGTGCTAGGAGCATATGTCTTTTCAACAACTCAACAGATGTCTCTCTCTCCCCCCCCAGTTATCCCAGCCCATCTATTTAAGGTTCTCTATACTTTAAGGAGTTGAAGCCCTCCGACTGCTGTTTGTGTATTAGCTTCAGAGGAAATCCCTACAGACCTTCTGTTCCTTTACACAGCCTGAGGTACTTTTTTGGTGGAAGGGGCAGAAGTGCTCAACACCTTCTGGAAAAAGGACTAGACTCAGTGGATGCACATCCCACTAGAAACACCAGCAGTGTAGAGCACCAAGGGTCAGCTAGTGGCTTTAAAAAAAGGAAAAAAGAATGAAATAAAGGAAAAAGTCTTGTCTCTGATCACCTAATTTGCAGCTTGTTTTAGAAAGCAGCCTTGCTTTACTGCTCAACAGGATTGTGATCTCATGATAACAGCTGAGGAAATAAAAATCTCTGTTTCTTTTGGCATTTTCTCATTTCAGAGAATCTGCAGGCTTGGTGATGTGTTTTCACTCATCATGCTGATATTACTGCACAAAATGCCTTGGCTTTTCAGTATCTTATCAATGAGACAGCCTGGGGAATCCATCACTGACACCTATTCAGGCCATAAAGTATAATCCTTGTCCTGAAGATTTTCCATCCTCTGCTTTCCAAACTCTCCTATGCAAACTTTTTCTTGAAGAATTAGGTTGGTTTTTGTTTTTTTTTTTTTCAGAATAATGTCATAAACAGCACTTGCTTGCACTACAGTCAGTGCTTAGGAAAACAAAGCTTTTAAACAGTCAGGCAGCTTTATGTCATATATTTGTACTTAACTTTCTTATACCTCTATCATTCCTACTCCCATAGCAAGAGGTCCCTCCATTCCACATGCACCAGCTCCAAGTACCACAGTACCCACATACCCAGTGTGATTTTATTTTCCCTGATTTTCCATAGTGACCCATCACCATTTTCCTGCCAATATCCTAAGCAACACATCTGAAGCCCAAACTTTAACAGACCTGTGGTCTGTGACAGAAAGATTGATGACTTGACTGCTATGCATGTGGAACAATGGGGTTAACCACAGCAATAAAACATGGAGATTAGCACATGATCCCAAAACATGTCACACTGATACAACCATCACATCTGTGGTGTAAAGCATCAGGATTTATTCAAACCAAATTCAGGTTTTAGCAGAAAAGAAGCCCTAACAGTCAGCTTCAGTCAGCTGAAGGAGTAAATAAAGAAATCTGTAAGAGACTATCCTATATTGGAAATTAGGGAAAAAAAAAAATTATCCTTTTTAGTTTTCCTAGAGGCCTTTTCTATGGTGATCTATGCCAAAAAAGCTACCAAACCACAATACAGGGGATATGATGAAAAATAGAGGAAGCCATTGTGCTAAGATGCACCTAATTTTGCTTAAGAATAGCGTTACTGAAATATGATTAAATTTGTAAAAAATAATAGCAGGAATAGTTACTTGTTATTTGGTTGATATTTTTAATCCTAAACAGGGAGGTAAGAATATCTATCCCAAAACACATGCTTAACTCAAAACCCTCAGATACAGATCAAAACAGGGACTTCAAAATTACCTGTTAGTTCTATAAAAACCTGGATCCAGATCTTGGCCTGTAAAGCAAGATGACCATCCAGAGATGCTCTGAGGTCTTCCAGACAGACTGAAAACATTCATCCAATGTCTTAAAAGAAATAACACTCAACAAAGCTCCAAATGGAAGAGGAGCTTCCCTTTAGAAGATTTTTACTAGTCAGAAGATGATGACCATGAGAAACCTGTTGTGCTACAACACCCCACTCAGTATTGCTGGTTGGAAATGTATAGGACAAGTAGATTTCTTTCCTCCTTCGGGATTTTTTATAAATCCCATCCCTAATTTTAGCATGTATTCTTATTTTTAAATAGTTAATGAAGCTGCAAAGTCTTCAGGACAGAAAACATCTGCCGCATGCTAGGCACTGTGCACACAAAATATCCAGACACTAATACAACAGGAATAAGTAATCGTTTAAATAAAAATTGCAAAAGATATCTAGAAGTGGAGGACCAGGAATTACTTAGACACATGGAACAATTGGAAATCATTTACCATACTTGAGATGTTTGTGTGTTGCATAAGGCTGTCTCTGGTTACAAATGCTGTTGGTTTTGACTGTAAAAAGAGGAGGAGGTAGCGATTTCTAGCATGCTCTCACTGATAGTGCTCATGCTATTTGTCTCTTTTGACTACTTCATAAACAATGGCTGAAAGAAAAAGCATAGCTCAGGGGTGGGTTTGAGGCAGTTCAATTTCAAGGTGCCTCTGCAAGCACAAGCACACACAAAAATACTGAGAAGCTACTTGCACACAATAGGAAAAGGGGAAGATGATGCAAGAGGGGTGGGGGGGGAAATCTGGCATGATGTTCATCAGCAGAAGCTCTGGGTAGAAACATAGTCTGTACATGTCTGTTGGGCAATGTGGCACCAAAGCTTTCTTTGGGACCAAACAAACTGAAGCTTTAAGCTGGGGAAAAAAAAAAAAAAAAAAACCAGAAATCTGTTTGTGGGTTGCATTCCTATCCTGCAATAATAAAGTCATGACTCACTGAGTGACTGACAAAGTTATAAATTAAATGGTGATTTAGTGAGTTATCTCACACCTACCTTGGAATGCAGTCAGGAGGAAGAATGCTTCTAAAGGGACAAAAAAATAGCCATTGCATGACTAGAACTAATGGGTAATTAAATCACAGTAAACATTCGTGGTAAACTTCTGAGTTTTGGTATGATCTTGTATACAGTATCACATTCACTCAGGAGTATGTGCAGGGCAGGATAGGTCTGAAATTCCTCTTATCACAGCAAGGACTAGTGCTCCCACTTTACAAAGCAATATTTATTTGGCAAAGCTAAAATGCAGCTGAATTCAAGGACATGTGTGAAGTCTGATGTGCTGAGGAGGATTGAATCTTCAGCTGAAATAAAGCAGTGCTGCTCCACTATAGTAACCAACACAAACGCAGCACCACTACCCTATTCCACCTGAGAACATGGCCCATTCCCCTGCTGGGTCACACTGGGGAAGCCTGGAGAGGAGTCCTCTGCATGGAGGACCCAGGCACAGCAAATGAGCAGGAGCAAGGCAAATACAACCTGAGTAACCTTTCTGTTTTCTTTTAACTTCTAGCTTTTGCAGCCAAAATTAAAGGGTGGTGATAATTCAGGAAAAAAGATAAAGTTGGGAAAAGGACATCTGGAGGGACTGGCAAGGAACAAATGTTTGCACAGGACAGTTGATATTTTAGAAGTGGCTCAACCCAGCCAGACCCCTATCAGATGGGACAATATCAAGGATACTACCCTAACAGAGCTACTCATCAGCATCTTTAAAATGGGTGAGTTTAGATAGTAATTTCTGAAGCTTCTAGCCCCAGTAACTAAACTGTAATATGAAAATGGGCCAGCAAGAGGGACGCTCAAGAATTGCGATGAAAGTTACTCACACCTCCGGGCAAGCTCAGAAGCAGGGCATATTTATGATTGTATCTCCTGTTCCTATATGCTGTACCTTGTGATACTGAAATCTGTATAGTTTCTCACTTATATATGGATTCTGTAATTATTCAGTCTTTGTCTAATATTGAAAAACTACCTGATGATTTCTTTCCTGAAACAGAACGATGGATTTGAACACGCTGAAGTTGTCTTGACTCCATTTCTTAACAATGACTTAAGAAACGTTCACGTGCTATGGTGGGATCATTATTTAGATTTAATAAAGGGGTTTCGGGGAACCCCTAATGCATTGAATCAGATGTCCATTGCTCCTAGGCAATCAGATGCTTCTCAAATGACTCCTTCTGCCAACCTGAGCGACTATTACAATTCTCAGGAAGACTGGAAATCCTTATTTGCAAAAATTCAGAAAGCTGTTTCTAACACTGATCTGAATTTTCCTATTCCAGGAAGAATAGCAGGATTGTCCCCTGAACTATATAAGAGAACGATATCCAAAAAGCCAAAAGACTTCTTTGGTGGCATGCTAATGCTTAATGCCTATGGCCACATGACCCTGAAAATACCCTGACTCATGGAAGGTGGAAAATGCCCTGTGGGGGTGGTTGCAGCAATGGAAGCAGAGCAACTGGCAACGCAGAGGTAAACCCATCTGGGCTGCTGCACTGTGGCAAGATATC
>JBAFWW010033594.1:0-22559 GCA_036873685.1 Agapornis canus | reverse complement strand
TTTTTTGGAAATTCTTTTATTTTATTTTTTTTTTTTTTTTTTTTTTGTTTTTTTTTTTTTTTTCCCTGATTTTTTGCCATTATTATAGTAAAACTTTTCCTCAGAATATGAAGTTTCTAAACATAAATTCTTGACACTCACAAGTGAAAATAAGTCTGTTTGGTTTTGTTTGGATTTTAGGCATTAAACTGCATCTGCCAATGAAGGGAGAGTATTTCACAGGGTTTCTGGAGTCTCTTTTTCCCATTTTCATCTATAGCTGGCCTTCCTATCTGTATTTCGTTACACAGAATATGTCATTTTTAAGGACTCTGGAGAATAACTGGCTCTCCTCTGTGACAAAACAAGATTTCCAGCTATTACCTTAAATAGGATCCAGGCAATGAGCAGAGGAAAACTTCAGAGGCATAGCACTCTGGGAAAATACTTTCCAGGAAGATTGGCAGAATAGGACCCTTAACTCCTGGCCACCTGGAGGGCACTGCCATGCAGCCTGGGTAAATAAACAGGTTTCTTTACTGGGGACTGTATAATGAAGTGCCTGCATAATTCTTTACCTGAGCTGGCAGGTAAAAAGGGCAACTAGCAGGCAGTGTGCAGAGGCACCACAGGAACATGACTTGTGCAGTTTACTGTTGAAAATATTAGTCAGCCATGACTGTGTCTCCTACTGGAAGGGCTGCAAGAGTGTCACATCTATGTCCATGAGCCACTTTTCTGCTAAATATACTGAGTAAATCTATGACAAGTTAGACCAAAAGCTTGTAATGGGTAATATTATCCATTCAAAACCTAGTACAAGCATTTCATACAGGACACAGAGTAAGATGGGTCCATGACAGAAATCATTTATATAAAGATATGATGGAACAGCTAATGATAAAAGATTATTGCATGCGCAGAATAAGAAGGTCAAGAACACAAAGGTGCCATCTGAACTGAATTTATATTAATAGTGAAAAGGTCTATAATCTATTAATTATGGAAGAAGCTCCTCTTTTTATCACTATTATTTCTTATTTCCCTCCCTTTTTGTTCCATTGACTCACTGTGGTGGTTTTTAATACATCAACGGTATGGCATTTTCTTACTCTTTCAACTTTCCTCTCACCACTAGACAATGCTAATAAAACCTCTCTTGAAAAGCATGAGGTAAACCTATTTTGAGATGGGTAGTTGGATGGGGATCAATAAGGCCTGTGCCAGCAAAAAAGTTTAAAAACATAACAATGAATGAATAGCCAGGGCCAAAAATGATGTAAATTAATGAAAACTTGGCTATCCTCAAACCTGAAACCCAGACTCATCATTCATTCCTAATCACTGCTGCAAGCTCCAGTGTAATAAAACAGAGTTTTAAACAGTCTCGTTTTGACATGTTTATGCATTTGTGATGCACTTTTGTCTCTATCTGAAAACGACCCTCTGGCAATGTCAGCAGGCAGACAGACCAGGAGTAGGATAGGCATGGAGGCTCTCATCTCTAATGGTCATCTGTCTGCCCTGGTCAAGAGGGAGCAGGACGTCAGAGGTAGACAGCTCTGATACTGCTTATGCTGCCTGTGTACTTTGGTCTCCTGTGCACCTAGCCATGCCACTTACAGAAAGCACTAAAATTCATGATTAAAAATGTCCCTCTTAGGAGTTTTAACAGATGACAACAAAGCTCAAAGTGATATAATTTGTTGAACTGAGAAATTTCTTTTAATTACCAAGCCAGTCTTTGTTGCAGCCACCTAAATGGGTGTTTTCAATGTTTGTTTACTTTCTTTCGGACAGATCCTTGCATAGAACCACAACTTTTCTTTCTCCGTTGTAGGCAGAATGGCATATTGTCAGATTTTATTATAACAGTTTCCAGCAGTTTTAGCTCAGAGTTAGTGGAAACCTGAATTTGAATATCATCTCAGCTTTAGCATTTCCTTTATGCAGCACAGACATGAGGTCAGGCTGGGTGGAGTTATGTGTGATAAATATTTGGTTACTTGTCTTGATCAGTTGATACCAACTGAGAAAACTTCTAAGTGTGAAAGTGCTGCAGGATGGATAATTCATTCTGTTTTGGGACCCAGCGGCCTCTTGACTTCAATGGGCTTTGGATCAGACCCTGAACTTCCAGCAGACCTTCAGATAGTTGTTCTGCTGAGCGTCTATGGAAGGGAGTGGGCAAGTTAAATCAGAGTTAACTCCTTGCTACAAAACAATTCTAATGCAGAGCATTCATGTGAAAAAAAATTACCTGAAATGGCTACACAAGTCCTGCTTTTTAGTCGAGCTTTCTCCATTATGTCATATAAAAAAACAATAGGCTTTCCACTACACTGTTGCAACTGGCAAGCCTCTTGCCAGTGGATCCAAACATAACTTGAATTTGCCATCCCCAAATGTGCAAGCAGCAATACATCTGACTATCTTCAACTTCTCTTATCCAGAATTATATTGACACAATCTGGCTTTGAGAGAAAACTGATGTAGGATGTGCATAAACTGTTTCTTTGTACACAAACACCTTCCATTCTTGCACAAGCAGAAGTATTTGGCCTTATAAGAACAATAGATGAGATAAATACAGGTTAGACCTGTAGTTTCAAGAATTCATGTCCATCAAAGTTGACATGATGCAAAAGTATATTTGAAACATTACACTTCATTTTGATAATATGACCACTGCTGTCTGTAAGGTGTAAACTAGTTTTCCCATCTCCAGAACTAGACATTTTTAGTTTGTTTTATTTTTTTTTGTTTAGTTTTGTTGGGTTTTTTTTTTTCCTTTTAAAAAAAAACCAACCTGAAACCCCAGAAGGAATCACCACTTTTAGGGTGTTTTCCATTTTGAAGAACTTTCAAAAATAAAAATTTCCTACTGTAATATTTTAAACCAAACTTAAACCCTATTCAGTTGTTTAACTGGAGAATGAAATTTGTACAGCTGCTTGATTCTTAAAAATTGCCAAAATTGTGAGTTTCTGCTCTGTAATGGAAAGGAAAATTTTCAAGTCTTAATTGAAAATCCTCAGAATTCATATAGCACTGACTTTTTTTTTTTTCTGTCACCATTCTTGCTTTGTAGCTGTCCTGTAATTATGGAGCAAAACTCAGTATACATTACATCAGACTCTGGAAAATGAGCTATATATGTCAAGGAAGTTCCACTGGAAGGCAGAAGGGTATCGGTTTACCACTATTCTTTGATAGCAGTTTTAAGAAATTGGCCATATTTCCAATGCCACTGGGCATGAAAAGATCATGTCTGTCTTTTTCCTAGTCAAAGCTATTGTACTGCTTTACAGCCTGAAGAGATGCCAAATAGATACTGTTAACTAATCTGACTGTGCTGACTGTAGTGCAGGTGAGCAGAGCAGGAGAGAAAATATTTTTACTTCTCTGGGAAATGATGCCCTGACTTCAGATTACAAGAGTGCTCATGCTGGTCAAAGAAGGGATGCCCAAATGACTCAGAAGTCAGCAGGGACAGGCAGAAGCCATTGATCTGTCTTTTGGTTTAGACAAGATGGTGAATAAATGCAAATATAGTCTTCACTTGTCTTCTTAAAGGGAGCTTTGTTCCTCCTGAACTCTCCCAGAGTAGTGTGGAAACACCACGATCAATGCCAGGCTGTGTACTCATGGTGGTTCCTGAGCTCATTTCTGCTTCAGCAAATAAGAACTTGGTTCAACACGGTGGATGGTCTGACATGGAGTGTGCTGCTGAATGGTAATTGAAACTGAGATTAACTCGTGTGAGATTATGTTTTGCCCTGTTTTGCTTCTATCTATTTGAAGTGTAAAATAAACTGGACATGTTCATAAAAAGTTTCAGCAAATGCTTGTTGTATCTTGGCTCTCATTTTGTGTGTGTGTGTTGATCAAATATAGACAGATGGAAGCTACTGGTGATTTAAGACATTAATGCGGCCAAGGATTGTGCTGTCACTGTAAACCATATTATAATCCATGTTTTGTGCAGAAGCTGAGATTCTAGACTGAATTACAGTTTTACTGTGCTGTCACTGTAAACCATATTATAATCCATGTTTTGTACAGAAGCTGAGATTCTAGTTTTAGAATTAGTTTTACTGCTCAAATGCAGTGCATTCACTGTCATTTATAAAGTAAAAGGACAACTACAGAGTAAAAAAATAAATAAACATATATGGTATTACTTGCAGGAAAATAGAATATTTATGTATTTCAGCTGGAAAAGGTGTCTTGGGCTGTGATTTAGAGGGAAATGATTGCAATAAATCAAATGAAGCAGGGGTCTATATTAAAGATGAGAAAGCTAGCATAGCCAAGATAAATTAATTTGATTAAAGTTACTTATTTGTGATATTTGCAAGATCAGGATCAGATGCTGGCATAAGACCCATTCTTAATTTCCCTGCTAACATAATAGGTTTATAGGAACCATGTTGCTTTGTACACAATACCATGAACATTTTATTTTATCTAGAATTCTGTCATATTAATGTATATTCTGTTAAAACAATCTGACAAATCAATTTCAGTGTCTGAACATGCTGAGGCATAGCATGAACTGGCAAATCTTTGTATCTATAATTCTAACTCAACTGTTTCATTGACCTATGTCCACAGGACTCATAATGCTCCCAGGTAAGTCAAAGGTATGTACGTTTGTACACGTATATATTTAGAGCTGTGTATGTAAGTAGTTTTGTATACTTACCTGTATTTATGTAGATAACATCAATGGTATTTCTTTATTAAATTATTCATTTTCTTTACTAACTTATTCATTTTCTTTACTGGGGCATTTGTCCAAAGAATATACTAATATTCTAATTCTACTAAATACTAATATACTAATATTCTAATATACTAATATTACTAATATTACTATTATTACTAATATTTTATGTCCTTGGTCTCACAGAAGAATTTTGATGGGCTTTTTGTTAGTTTGTTTGTTTGTTTGTTTGTTTGTTTGTTTTTTTTTAAAAATCAAACTCACAAACACAAAAGGTTGTGATTTTATTTTATTTTAATTTTTGTAAGCTTCAGCCATTTTATCTGATTTAAGTATTTTTAAATTATTCCATTTTCTTTTTCAAATGCACAATGAATAGAGCAGTGGAAAAACTCATAACAGAAACTGAAAACACAGGAATAAAAAAGACAAATAAGGGAATGTGATAAAAATATGCTAAAGAATAAACAGTATAGAAGAGGTAGATCAGGAGCATCTGTTCTCCCTGTCTCATAACAGGAGAATATGGGGACTTTTATGAAAATAATGGTGGTAAACTCAAAATAGATTGATATATTGTTGTACAGAGCAATAAATATTAAAACATTTTGCAAAGAACATTGTTAAGGCTGAAGAAGTAAGATTAAAAGGTAGCTGAATGTTTATATAGCTCCCAAGAATATTCCCATTTACAATAGTGAATGATAATATAAATTCTGACAGATTTAATAAGCTTCATTCCAGGAGTTTAAAAAAATCTTTATCTGTCATGTCTCTAAACTCTGTCTGGCAGTTATTATGATGTTTCTTGTATGTTACATGATCACCTGTTTTGGCGATTCCCTGGGAAAGGGCTGCCAATAAGGCTGATGTTCCTACAAAAAGAAATGCGTTTTCCTTATAGTGTTGATGTTCAAAGTGCTTTGTTGTATTCCTCAGAGGATCTTAGTATAGAATCTTAAAGTTTTATATAACTTATGAGACTACAGGCAGGTACAGAGTCCAAGGGACATACCTCTACACCTAATTATTGTTACTCAAATCAGAGGACTTTGGTGGGTAGTGAATTAGGAGCTGAGCCCTCACTCATCTCTGTTGCCAGGGAGGTGACTCTAGTTGATATAAACTGATTCATAATCATGAGTCTTGTAGTGCAGCTGAGATCATGAGGACCTGTGGGCAGCAGAAGGATAGATTTTCTTAGGCACCTTGAAGGAGGAAGAGTGAAATGTAGAGCTTAAACTGGAGTAACTCACAGAAATATTCTGCAATACACAGATCACGAATCATGCATTTTCAAGGACATAAGCAAGTTAAAAAAAGGCTAGCCTCTGTGGATTAAAAAAAATAAAATCAAGAAAGATGGCTTATAGATTTATAAAATTATAAACATTTAACAGTGGGAGGAAATGGAGGTTTGGGTTTGCAAAGAAGTGCAGAGGGATTAGTCAGATCCTGTTCAGTTTAATTAACAGATGAATTATTTCCTTCTCTTATCAACATTAAGACTTAGATGACATTTTAAATGGACACTCTATACTATTCCAGCCCTGGCAGTATTCCCGTTGCCTCTGGGCGTTTGACTGACTGCTGTGCTTGTGCCTCACACACTTGGCTCACATATAGTGAGAATTTTGGATAGGATTCATCTAACTAGATGTAAGCATCTACCTTGGACAAACAGGATGGTTGCTGACAAGTAGAGGACATAAGGCCTAGCTTTTCAGTCCGAGTCTACTCCTGTACTCACTGGCCTTTCTGACACACATCTTTGGGAAGTGCTTACTGTCAGCTATTCTTCACTAGGAACAAGCACCATTCCCAAAACAGTAATTCGTAACTTTTGCCTACAGCAGTACATTTCTAAACATTTTATTGCCCAGAATTTTCCTTAAACTTTTGAACAAGAGATGAAGATACCTTCAGAAGCTCATGAATCACTTCTAAATTTGCTTCTTCTCAGCACTGGTCTCTCCCTCTTTGTCCATCCCTTTTTAGCAAATACTGAATTACCAATTGCCTTGCCTTCCCTTGCTTTCCCTTCCCTTGCATTCTTTTGTCTTTCCCACTTTCACCACTTGTTAATCTAAGCCATGTCTTCAGACTTGAAATATTGGCATGTCCTGGTCTATAGGCACTCCCTTGTCCCTGAGTGTTTATTACAAACAGATGATAATTAAGATTCAAATGATAATTAAAGTTTAATGACCATTCATTGTTATCCATGTGCCAGATGCAAATTTACTTCCAGTAGAGTGAAGTCAATATAGAGTGAAAGGCAGCAGGGATGATAAACAAGCACCACATTTATCATGACATAGTGAAAAATCTCCATTATCAAGCAGTACATAGTGAGGCTCTTCAAACACACAGCTGGTCATGATTCACAATATAGGTATGGATTAGTTGTCATTTACTTACTCCCCTGTTTGACTAACCTGCAAACAAACAAGTACAGGCTTGACATTATACATAGACTATTATTTAAAAATATCCATTCTCTGCACTCATGATTTTTCTCGCCTTTTTTGATTTTGAAGTCATTGATACTTACCAAATAGATCCAATTCAACAATTCAACTTGAGAATCTAGCAAAAAGCCTCATTGACTTCTAAGGGGATGGTCATGCTGCAGAGGGGCATATTTCTTACAAATAACAAAACTAGTTTTCAAATCTTTCATTTCTCCCACACTAATGTATTCCTAAACATATGCAGAATCCTTGCTAAGCCTTTCAGTTCAGTTCCTGAGATTTAACCAGAGGGCTTCCTTTAATTATTCAAATAAATTAACTCCTTGTTTAACCAAAATTGTTGGAGATGAACTCTCCAGATAGAGTTCATATGTGGAGCTCTGGTGCTTTAGCAGATAATGTCCTGTATGACTGGGTGAAATTCTGTACCAGAGACAATAAAATAAGCCTAATGCAGAATATATTTTGTGAAATCTAAATCCAAGCATGATACCCCAAGCACTAAGAGCGTTAGTCCTACAAATCAAATGAAACTGCTGATTACAAAAAAAGAAGTGACTACAGCCTAAGAGAAAACGGGAAAAAGAAAATGGGACTGAATAACCTAGCACCAAGGAACATAAAAGAGATGGAAATGTTTGTAAAAAAAAATACAGCATTGGCCTTTGTAGGAGGATGTATGTTTACATGGGTGCTGAGTGCTTGCTTGAATCGCTGCACAGATTCCTTTCCCACAGCATCTAGAATCAACAACCTGAATTAAAAGGGAGAATTAAAAGGGGTGTTTAGTTTCAGAAAACATGTCTGTTCTGGGAAAACTTACCATGTCTACAAATGTGGTGATGCACTTTAAGTAAAATGATAATAAGCATAAAGATGATGCTGTTCTAGTGAACAATCTCTCAATTTTTAGCCATACATGTACCCTCAGATTTAACAGCAGTCTGCTGCCTTACAGCTATATACTGGGAGCTCAGATTTACTTAGCGGCAAACTAGTTAAAAGATGTTTATGGCTTTTAACATGAAACAATTTTTTATCATAATGAGGTCAAGGGGCTTTGGAGTGGAAGAACTCACCCTTTTTTTCTCTGAATGGGGAGCTAACAACATAACTGTGACTTTAATAGACTATAAATCTTCAACAAGGGAATGTTTTTTATATAACTGCCACATATGCCTTCTGGTTTATTCCAGACTGTCCTATAAGTTCTCATTGAAATGAGCCAGTTCCAAGTTACTGTGGTTTTCCTCAGGTATTTTATAGCAATGATGCTATTTCTTACTCATTACCATGCAGTGGCCATGTTATAAATTATGATAGAAGTGCTAAAATGATTATTCCATTTTACAAGCTCAGGTTAATGAATATTTTAAAATAGTCAAAGAATGAGATAACACTTGGTTACCATCCAGACAATCTCTTGCACTTCAGAATATGGCCAAATGTTGTATACCGGTCAGGAGTTAGAAATAAAAAGATATTTTTATAGCTTTTAAACGCATGTGAACGTCAATAAGTTTTGCAATTATTTTTTATTTTTTTTTTTTTACAGCAATGTTTAAATGGTTTAGGTTCCATTTTAAAGGCAAGCATGCATTTCTGAGTAATGATTGTAATAAATTCAGGTGTTCCCTTTCTTCTTTGTAAGTGGAAGGTGGATGAGGGTTTACCAAGTGCCTCAGATGAGCTGACCTAGGAAATGGTGACTTACCGGTCTGTGCAATTATACTTAGTGGAAAGGTTCCAAGTTTAAGGAAATCTGGCAGTGGGAGGCAGACAGAGTTTTATGCTGATGATCAAACACGGCACAGGCTCTGGTACTCGTAAATTCCAGTCACATTATCTCTTCCTGAAAAATGATGACTTGTTGTGACAGTGTGTCGCTAAATACATGCCTCCTAAATTAGGAGCCTGAGCTCTGGAGGAGAGAGTATGGGATGGGGATTTGAGGAATGTTAAAAGTCTAAACCCTGCTCTGCTACTGACCTGTTCTGGGGCCAGAGGTAAGGTTGTCAGCTCTCAGCCTCAATTTCCTCCCTTCCAAATGTTCTCTCATGGTCTTAACTAAACATTTATTATGGATAATGAAAATTGTTTCATAGAAGGGCATTATGTGTTTCAGGGTTCTTTCACTGTGCAAAATGAAATATGTAATACCAAATAGTCATTTACCCCTAGCTTCTTTGAAGTCAGTGAGTCTCAATTTCTGTTTATTTGTGTATTTGTATCGTACTAAAGGAAGCAATCCATTTGTTTGGTATTTGCCAAAATTTTTAACTGAAGTTAAATGAACAACCTGTTGAATGCATAAAGTGCCCAAATATGATTTGTGATAAATCAGTCATTCTTGTCTCAAATTCTAGATTCTTCTGTATTTTTATAGGTTTTAGGAGATTTCTGGGTCGAATCCTCAGCTGGTTTTAACTGTCATAGCTCCAATGAAGTCACTGACAATGTCTTTTAAATTAGACCTTCAGGGCCCAAGGATGATGGCAGCCAACTACATCAAACTGTCATACTTCACATCATTTGATATCAAAGCTAAATGCACATGCCACTCTTGCACATGATACAGCGCAAGGAAGTCAATCAAACCCAGCCAATTTACATCAGCAGATTAGCTTGCCTGCTTGAAATACCCAATACTCACAAAAACCTCCAAGAAAGAAAAGGGAAAAGAAATGCATGGGACAGTGAGAGCACAGAGCAGAGGCACAGAGCAGAGGCACAGGCTGGTCTGGCATTTGGCTGTAGTGTTTTGAGCAGTGGGGCAAGCAGGATGCCTGGGGTTTAGCTTTGTTGCTGTCACTGATTTATTGAGTGACCTTGGAAATGTCTTTGTGCCTTGGTGACCATCTGTAGCACCACTTAAATACCTTGCAAGCTTAATTGTTGCTTCTAAAGCACTGTAAGACCCTTCAGTAAAAGACATCATGTCTGTTTAATGTCACATTGTTTTATTTGAAAGCCGGAAACATTCAGAATATGAAATGCTGGATGTAAAGCTGTTCAAAACCATATGTCTTATTTCAATAATTCACTATAAGTTCCTAGGGGAAATTCTACTCAATAAAAGCCCGTGTTACCCTTTCTCAGACACCATAGCTGTAAGTTATCTCAGACGTCTGTAGATTTCAATCTAAGGGTTTGTCTCAAATTCCAGCTGCTTTCATAATTTTAAAATTCAGGATCTCATGCAACTCCCACTGAAATCAAAGGAAGGACTTGCCCTGACTTTACAGGATGCTGGAACTGGCCTAAAAAGAATATTTAGGAACCACAGCCATCAAGAGGCATTCATGTGGTGCCATCATGTTTCACAACAGAGCAGAAATATACAATCTGTCCTGAGTCAGTGATACTGTTTTTAATGCACCTAAGAGGTGTTCAGTATAGAAGGATGCAAAAGTGTCACAGAAGATGGAGTGAAATAAAAGAAATTATCCACCCTATGTTTTGAATAGACATGCACAGTTAATTTTTGTATGGAATGGATGCAGTGGCATGATTCAGCTGGTTAAGATAGGAAACCTTCAGGTCCCAATGGCTAATTTGTTACAGTAACTCAGCATTCATGTGGATCTGATTCATTTTTCAGTTTAAGTACAGAGAAACCTTATCAGGCTCTTGCAAAGTGCCCCTGTCAAATGTCAGAGTGAAATTTTGCTTTTTACAGTGTTTTATTTATACTTGGGGCCATGTTCCTAATTACAGTTGAGGGAGTAATTTGTAGAGGGCATGCGGTTTGGAAAATAAAGCTTTTCTTTCTGTTGACAGAAATATTTGCAAGAGGATGACGATGTCCTCCAGTGTCTGTTCTGAAGTTCATTTGGTGAATCTCTCTTCCATGCACTTCCAGGCTCCACCTGGGGATTCTCTGGATGGAAATGTTGCCTAGTTAGCAGTAGCACAGATAATAACTTTGCTTCTGTCCAGCAACAAAATGCTCAGGGACACATAATTTCTCCATTAGCACAACCCCCACTCCCAGATGACAGTGATGCTACAAAGAGACAGTGGAAAGCCACTGTTAACTCCTCATGTCTTTTGAGTTTAGTGTTCTGGTATATAAGACTCAGGAGCTACTTCCAACCCCAGGATAAAGCATATTTTTACCTAGTGATCATTAGGATCTTGCTGTGTACTGAAAGAACAAGAGGAAACCTTTGAGTGTGGCACACAGCAAGGTGAAACTTATGCAAAATGGCATAATTTGAAGATTTTTCAAATTTATGTTACTTGTCCCTTTGTCTCTCTTAATTTTGTCTAGCCTTGTTCTTCCAGGAAATAATATGTTCAGCTTCTCCATGTTATGGCTGAGCTGTTGATAAGAGCTTAGTGCTGTCACATTTGCCTAAACAATCACAATAAACACCTTTATTAATCACTACTTTATAAAGCATTTCTAAACCATGAAAAACAGTCTGTAGCATTCTGTTTGGTTCTATTTGCAATATACTGCCCTTCCTTAGTGCCTGATTTTCTTATTTGTTGTGCAGGTATTGCACCTAGCAGACTCCAGAAGATACAGAGTGACCTTGTGCTCTGCTGTTCAGGTTATGTCCAAAGGACTGCAGCATAGGCTGACAAAGGACAAATAATCAGTTATACCAATGTTTCTCTTTTCCATCCTTAAAATACGAATGGGCTTCAAAGAAGGGAAAAGTGGTCCCCAGAGGATACTTTATGAGTGGTTGGACACAAAGAATCTTATAGTCTGGCTGAACACTTTAAGGAGTTTTTAGGTTTCTTGGGGAGCATTCCTGAATACTGAGCATTGCAGCTCTCTGTGCTCTTTGAGGATCAAAGAAAGCAAACCTGTCTCCTACTAAGAGCTGGGCAGAGGCTTGCACAACCTATGAATTTGGACAGCCTGTCCCCTGTCCTCTCCCCTTGCCCAGAATAGCAGAGATCCAACTCAAGTAATAGGCAACCAGACACTAGACAAAAGAACCAAGTGTATGTATTGACAGCACTGGAACTAGACAATTATTGGACAGTCTAGCTCAAAGTACAGTGTCCTAATCTTGATGATGATGATTCTTGTTGCTCATTTTTTAAATCAGAAGTTATTTTAGGCAAATCCATCTTGCAATCACACATCTGTAGGAAGGCTTCTGTTCGGAAGAAGCAGAGCTAGAAGTGCTACTTAAGGCTGCTAGTAGGAGTAATTTCCCTTTGACTATCATATTATAAATCAGGTGCCTGCTATGCCTCAATAATAATATAAAAGCTGGACTAATCAAATTTTAAATAGGATGAAAGCAAAAAGTGTTACTTTGTCACATGCTGTTTCTATACACAATAGAAGTAGGCATTGAAAGTGGGAATTACACTACATTAAACTCTATTTAACATTTGCCTGCAGTGGACTTTCATTTAGAGATCTAGAGATAGTCTCCTATCCAGTCATGCATGTAGAGTTTATTTACAGTGCAGTGAATGACACAAGTCCCTGTATAAAAGAACATATTTTCCAAACAGATAGAGGTGATGCTTTTGGTTGCCTAGAGATAATAACAGCTATGGATAGTCCCCGGGTTCTCCTGCTGGCTTTTTTTTAGCCTTTATGACACCTTTTTTCTGTAGTTTTGCATATACAAAAGCCTGCACAGCGTAGCAGCGGGGACTAAAGCACCTGGGCAGCAGCATTAATAGAGGGTGCAGGACCTACAGAACCGTTCCGCTTGGTGGCAGTGTGCTCCTCGGAATTTGCTCTCCGCCAGCAAAGTGATGGGAAGCATTGAACCTTGTTAGGACTGTAATCATCGTTTGAAGAAAAATGTCCCCCAGAATAATAACTAGGAAAACTGCATACAAAATACAATGTCTTTTCAGGAAAAAAAAAATCCCCTACGAGTTTAAAATGCTCTAAAAATAGAACTTGAATGCATATAAGGAACATGCTGGTTATTATATCCTCACCTCAGGAGATCCATGCATTTAACTGAGGCTAAAAACTGAATTCAGATTAGTAGAAAACATTGAAATACAATCTGGATTTGGTTTGTTGTTTTTTTTCAAGACTGCGATGTTGAAATGAAAAGGGTGTGTGTGGGAAATCCGTCCTCCTTCCTCAGGGAAGAAGCAGAAAATAAAAAATAATGTAAATGCATTTATCTTGGGGAAAATCAGGAGATGACCACAGGGAAACATGCATCCAACTGCTGTCTTGCAGAATGGGTCAGCCAGATTGGAGAGTAGGAAAAGATAGTTGAAGGTTCTCAGAGATTTCCCTTCCACCCAAAGAAACAAGTTGTGAAATTACCCCGTCATTCAGCACAGTTCTCCAGCCTTCTGCAAACCAGAAGGAAGCTAAGATTGAAACTGAGCTGATCATGCAAACCCACTTAGAAAGAGGCAGTATGATGTGCTTGAGGAATCAAAGTATAGGAAAATAAACCAATGTGACTCCAGATCTGGAAGGCATTTTCACGCTGATGTGTTGATGGAGATGAATTGTGCTTTTGCTTTCAGCAAGACCACATGGTGTGTTTCCACTGCATGCACTGAAATACCTGACTAAATGAGAGTGAGTGACAGAAGTAAGGTTACAGTATTGAAAGAAGCCTAAGATCCTGCAAGGTCCTGGAACTCGTGGATCTTCTGGAAACTATTCATCACCTGAATGAAACACTTGCTGTCATAAAAATAGCCTTTCTCTAACATTAGTCTGCAGGGTGATTTCTTTTAAGGTGACTTAATAGCTTTACTAACATTTCAAATCATGCTGTGGATTCACCAACATCATCATTTTCTCATCAATAAATTTGGTCGCAGCTTTTTATGCTGTGGTGTTTTGTTTTTGGGTTTTTTTTTCCTTCCCCTTTTTTGGCTGCTGCTATGAGTATTCTGGGTATGGATGTGATATTTGGGAAGTTGTGCATGTGCAAGTGTGATTGCTGATACCAACTGTGCTCCCCAAAAGCACCAGATGTGGTTCTAAATCAAGTTGAGCCTCCAAGCTTTGGGAAGTGCCTGATATCACAGAGCCTCAGGAAGACTGTAAAGAAGAATGTTGCCAAATGGCACACAGCCAATTAGCTTTCTCAGTGGCATATTTAGGAGAATTAGGGGAGACTTGTGGATATAGGAGACTTGTGGATGTGAATTCTTTTATTGTTTTTTTATTCCTTCTTCTTCCTTTTTTCTTTCTTTTGTGTTCAAGACAGTGTACAACAAGCCCTGTGTTCTGGTAAAGTTACATGTTCCGATAGCCATCACACCTCAAATTTCATACTGTTGACTATAGGTAATAGTGGTATTACATTCTTACGAATCAAAGGCACAATATAATTAGGAAACGTATTATTTTGTGTTTAGCAGAGCACTAAATTAATGATATATGGGCATGATTCCGCTGGTGCACATCCCTGTTACTATGGCAACAATATTATGTCATGTGAGTCTGTCCTTGGTGTTACTTAGAGCAGCAAGGTTTCACCAGGCTCCTCATTTATTTCAGAGACCTAAATAGACTCTTTCTCTGTGTGTGGAATGGAATCACTTTTATTATAGCTACAAATGTTAAATATTCCATTAATTGCTTCTCTTATGTTATCGTGTTAATTTACTTTACTTACATGGAGCATTAGCATTAACATAAAACAGATAATTAGTGAACTGCAAATGACTAATGCACCCATATTGTGCAAATTCCTCTTTTCATATTCAAAGCACTACCATGTGCTTCAACTTCTTCAACCCCAGCCATTAACCTCAAGGGTTTGCGGACCAAAAAAGGAGATGGAGTCATTCCAAGAGGAAACATTCCCAGCCCCAGAAGCACTATCTGCTGATTCACAAAGAAAGAATTTCAGAAATCCAGCCTCTCTCCTGCCCCCATCACTTCTCCTCCTAGCTTCTAAATAAAAAGAAGAAACAGTTTTTAGGATTCCTGCTAGGGGCACATGGTATCAGGTTCAGACCTCTGTTTTCCTGCACATAAACCAAAGTTCTTTGATCAGGATCACTGAGACTACTGTAAATCTGACAAGGAATTGCAGTGTGAAGAGGGGCACATCCTAAAGACTGCATCAGATTAGATTTTGATATTTTTGATTTATTGTTCTGTTTTTCCAATCGTACTTTGATTTGCAGTAGTAACCTCTGAAATGTCTGAATCAATGTCACCGCACAGCACACTTCTCTCAGGTTAATGCAATTGCCATGGCTAATGAGATTATTCTGTAGAGCAGCAGCAGCCGGCAGATGGCAGCCTGCCTGCTACTCCTTCAGATAATGCATTTTTTATAGAATAGGGGAAAGTAAACCAGAGGTGCATCTACTGCTGTCTGTGTACTGGGAAGGAGAAGGAGAGGAAATGCTTTGCAAGTCAGAACCTACAATTAAAGGAAAACTGCTCCTTTTTCTTTTGCATAACCTGGACGTGTTAATCAAATTCATTCTGTTATCAGTCCTCATTGCCCTGAGTAATGCTGAATTCTGGTTAAAACAAAATTATTCCCCTCCCCCACTTCAAGCTTTGGATACTTTAGAAAAATACTGGATCTCCAAAGTACCAGCTGGCCGATCAATTTAACTTGACATTTACAGCTGGGAAGTTCATCTATTAATAAGAGATACATCATGTACCAGGAGACAATTAATGATAACCATGTAGCAATATGCAGACTATACATAAAGCCATACTCCTCCTCCTAAAAAAAATAGAATAGAGCTATAACATAAAAACTATAATGAAAAAATCTGAATCATCCATTGTTTGCTAATTCCTGGAAATACAGGGCAAGTTCCTCACCCTGTGTAAATCATGGTACCTCTGATAAAAGCAGCTGGAATGACAGTGATTTAGATCAACGGAAAATGTGACTCACAGGCTTATCTGCAGTTTTTCTTACTGTTACATCTCTCTCCCTGGAGTCTTTTGCTTTCAAAAAAAAATTCAGTATCACTGGCTGCAAAAATGGATCATGAAAGGCAAAATAAGGTAAAAAAATGAATTCTTTATGCACATTAAAGAGTGACATTTATAATTTCTGAGAAGACCAGGTGCCTTGCTTAGTCGTTTCCCAATTTTGGGTCATTGCAGAAGGTTAACAACCTCAGTACACGGAGCTTTCTGCATATTACAGAGCTGTCCTTCATTGCAGGAATCTGGAGATCAATGAAGACAGAAGATTTGATGAAGTATCAGTGTGAATAACTGCTTGTTTTACCTATGTCCCTTCACCATGCCTGACTCTGGTACTATAATGGTTGTAAAAGAACCTCAAAACCTCCCCCCATAGAAATTGACATTATTCTGAGCAAGAGGCCAACTGACTCCTCCCCCACCCCTCCTCATCCTTCATCCTGATTTGATATTTGCTAAGGTCAATGGCAAAGCACTGTTGACTTATGTCTGAAAACCGGCATCTGAAAAATTATTTTGTCCCAGCTCCTTTTCGTCCTTTCTCCTTTCTTCTTTCATATTACCGTATTCTCTGGTATTCCATGATAACAACCACTGACACTATATACATTTTGCTGTTGATCAAGTATCCCTTATTCATCAAACATTAACTTATACCAAGGAAGATGATTATATAGATGAAGACACCTGTGTACAATATCTGCTACAAAATGTAAGCTTAATTTGTATAAAGGGTCCCAATGATGTTATTTTGGTTGCTCAAGCTTTTGCAGTCCAGGCTTTCCCATTCTAATGTAATAAGGGCTGTGTGGCCAATAAGCCTCTGTGTTTCCTTCTCTCTAGCTCAATCTCCTTTCTTCTTTCAAATCTGTCTTTAAAACTTTTCTTAGCCTGATATCCATTAAATGCCTCTGACAGAAACTAATGTTGTCACATTGGTTCCATCTTTCCATTTCCATTTGTCTGATAGAAAATGAAATATCTGTTCTCACTGTGTACATAGCATGAAAGAACCATGCTTTTAGCAAAACAAATAGAAAAATAAAGAGTTCTGTATTCCTGTCCCACCTTTACTTGTTTCTTCCTCCAAATAAAATAGCTTGATGTGTGACTTGATAAAAGTGTTAAGGGGCAAATTACCAATCTCATAGGTAATACTAAGAATAAAGAATAAATAGAAATAACAAACAGTTGTTTTCCCTTGAGCAAGCTTTCTAAAATTAAATCCTTATCCTCTCTGCTTTTCTCTTCTCACTAAGGAAAGTTAAACATTGCATTATTTAGTTAAATCATTTTAGTTAGGTCATTACTTCAGTCTACATAGGGTAGATGGTTATGAGTTTCCTTTTGTAGATTTGCTGTTCCTTTTTAGTTACTGCTGACAATTTCCCCATTACCATAGGGCACATCCTCATTGGAAGGCTGGTTGTGCAGCGGATTTTATTAATGGTCTTAATCTGTTGTCATGTCAGTTAATGCATTTGCCAAGTCATGTGACAAGGGTTGACTGAATTTTGCAGTGAATATCACAGTGAGAAATGTGTGTGTGAGGTAACCCTCTTCCCCCCATCACCAAAGACTGGCTTTTGAGGAGAAGTATTATGAAAATTCCACAAACAATTGAGAGCAGTGAGAGCCTATATAAATTCGCCTTGACTCTTTTAATCTGTGAACTTTGTGAGCCTCTTTCAGTTCATAGTACTGTTAATAAGCTTTTTTCCCATAAATTTTATTGTCCTTGTTTTAAATGCAACATGAGACAGGAAAGACCTAATCCAGCAGAGTGGGTGTTTACATGAAAAGTTAACAAGAAAGAGATTTTAAAAATTCACAAAATGCTTAATTTGGCTTTAGCTGGCTAATACCTCTTAAAATACTCATCCCATGTACAACTTCACAGAGAGCGCCTATGAAATAGCAATTTTTGGACTTTTATTTTCTGAGGGCCAAGGCAGTTCTTCAGCTTTGAGACTATCCTGTGCTGATTTGTCTCTTTAGCTAAAACATAAATGCTGTTAAGAGGGAAGTGCAGGTCAGATTACATTACTGTGCCTCAGAAAACCTGTATGCAGTCCGATCTTATGTACGTAATTCTGTTGACTTTGATCTTTCAAAGGCCAAAAAGAACTGCTTGCTTGAAAAAGGCACAACATGGCACAGGTAATCTAGGACAAACCCATGTGATTTTTTTGGAAACAAATATGAAAAATATTTGAGGCCATAAAGCAAATTCTGAACTGGAAGCTCTGCAGAGCTGTGCTTGGCTGAGAAGTTCTTAATGTGTCTCCCCATAAAGCTTTGCTACAGAAGACTGGTTGCCTGTGATTTCCTCAAAGGAATTGTATTTTATCCAGTATATTCTGCCAACTTTTTTTTGTAAAGAAACTCTGTTCCTTGTGTAATCTAAGCAAAGCAATGGGCTATAAATGAATTACAGCAGTTTAGACTGAAGGAGGTAGCTATGTATGTGTCTTTCAGCTAAGGAGATTTACAGTAGAAGGGGATAGACGCAAGTAGAAATAACAAAAAAAGATTGAAATTGAAGTACAGAATAATATCAACGCTCCTGTTGTGAAAACAGAGCACAAGTATTTAAAAGCAAGATTATGATTTCTTAAAATCCAGAGGACTCCTGATTTGGGGTAGTGGGACTTTTCTCATATAAGTGAAAGCACAGTTATATACTCATTCAGTTGCTGACATCTACTGAAGCATCAAGAAAGAGATTGCAATATGACTGTGAACTTAGTTGTTTCAGCAGTGACACCTGTCTTGTACGAACTTATGCCAGGTCACCAAATTCATCTCTGGATGGCCACCCTGACAGTAATAAAATACTTCCCTTGTCAGCAAGCACTAACTCTTACTGCTGGATGCAGCAGGGTCCTCACAACATTTTTAAAGCAATCTGGCCACTTAGTATTTTATTGTTCTTCATAATCATTTAAATTCTATTGGTTTTGAGTCTTTATTATTCCTTTGCCAGAGAGACTCCCTTGCTGCTCTGCCAAACACTCAAGAGGTTTCTGGACTGTTGTACAGCAGGCATGACAGAAGGTTAGTAATAAAAATAACCCACCTTGGCAAAGCATCAAATTAGATGAAAGTAACCGCCTAAGTCCATGCATTTGCCAAGTAACCTGGCACAGAAACAGGATGAATGGTTATAACTTGTATTAGCATTTCTTGAAGAAAATAGCTCAGCTGAAGATTCAGAGCTGCCTTGGGAAGACATATTTAGGATTTACAATTCATGTCAAAAGGGAAATGAAGTGGATTTCACTGATGATGAACAGAATTAAAACAGCAAATCTGTGACACTGTTGATTTTAACAAGTCCTGCTTTCTTGCACCAAACACACTGGAAGCTGTGACTGCTCAAGGAGATGTTCCTCTACCATGCCTTTCAGAGTCTAGGACAAAGGATAAACTTTCTTTGTCTCCTGCTGGCACTGGTGTTAGCAGTCACAGTGTGTTATTAGTACTTGAGTACTTGAACCTAGTACTTGAACCATAGCCTGAGGCTCCAATATCTCTCACACTTGACATTATTCACATTTTATGTTGGATTTTGCTTTTCATTAGAAGCCAGAGAATGATTGCTCACAATCTGTATTTACTATAGAGATTCTGAGTAGAAATAGTGGCCACACCTTAGGCAATCTTGGCATTTGTATAAACTGTAGTAGCCACTGAAGCCCCAGTGGTTCATTATGCTATCATGTAAATAATCCTTCCTACATGGTCCTACACCAGTGTTTGTAAAGGCAGCATTTCTGGTAATCTTTTGGTTTTCCCTAAATACTTTCTCGGAAAGGGGAGAGGAAAGTGCATTAGATACTGGGTTTTTGGGCATGATCTGTGAGTAATTTCTCCAGTGTAGGGTGAGAAAAAGAGTGGTAATTTAAGTTTTACTTAGCCTTATACTATGCATACCTCTAAAACTAGTCAGTGGGTGGTAGTTTCTTTCTATTTTTCACTGAAAATCAACCAATTTGTAATCTGAGATGAGATCAGTAAGGAGCAAATAATTTGGTGCAAAGCAACAGCACTGACATCAGTTGGCAAAAGATACACAGCTTAGCTAAGTCCATGGAAATACAGAACCAGCTTCATCATATAATCTCTGTGGCTAAGCAGAATGGGGTAAGATGCTGACAGTGCTCACACAACATGCAGAGAAGCTTCTAAAAACCAATGGTAGATTATTCACAGACTTTCTTCTGTACTACACAGATGTGGTCAGCAACATGGGTCTGGAGTGGGATTGTGGGATTGTTCTTTCTAAGAACTCCTCCTTTCTGTGATGCTGTCTCAAGGTCTCAGAGAAGATCGAATGTACTTAGTCCATCACCAGCATGATATTAAAACCACATTTATTTCACTTTGCTATTATTCATTAAAAACTGCCTGTTTTTGTGGATTGTTTACCAACACAGGGCAATGTGAATGCCTTCTATGTCACATGGCTATTTCAAACTAATGAAAATGTCTAGTAACTTTCTTCTAAATCTGATACGATCCATTAAGCATGAGACAACATGTTCTATTGTTATGTCAGTGACACTATTCGGTAAGCATTAAATTTATTTCACTACTTAACACATAGTCTGTATTCATGAATTTAACCTCCTTTTAAGGACAACTTGTCTTTTGGCTGAACAGCTCTCCTTCTTCTATTGTTATTATTTGCTTTAAAGTTTCACCTTCATGTTAGGAACTCTGTACAAAAACTTACTAAGAGATTAAAAAACCAAGTTGTGAAAAGATATATTTCTCCCTATTTATTGTTGACATGGGGTTATCCTTCTTTGGCTGAGCTAAATATGTCAATCTTTCTTCAGTTATATGTGTTACCATAGCATAGTCCACCTGGTGCTGCTCACATATGCAGATGGGAAATGAGACAGAGTCTGGACAAGAAAATTGTGGTATCTTCCACATAGCACAAACACCTTTCAACGTCTTCATCAGTGACCTTGACAATGGAATAAAATGTAGCTCCATCAAGTTTTCAATTGGCACCAAAGCAACCACATGAGTTGATAGTACAGAAAAGGGATTTCAGCCAGCAGAAGTAGGTAAACAGAAAATCCATAATAGCAGTGCAGAACCCTGAACCTGGAATGAAACAACCCTGTTCAGCAGCCCAGTCTGGGAACTGGCTGTCCAGGTGGCAGCTCTGCAAAAAGGGCCTGGAAGTCCTCATAAATAAGCACCTGGACATGAATTAGCAGTGTGCCCTTGCAGCCATGAATGCTAACAGCATGCTGGGCTGTAGTAGCAAAAGGATAATGAGCTGGTTAAAAGAAAAGGTTTTTTAACTCTACACAACACTTGGAAGGCTGTTTCATGAGCAAGGTGTCACATTGAAGTGAGTTCAGCAGAGGAACACCACAACGAACCCAGGGCTAGAATACTGTCTGTGCAGAGGGGCCAAGGAGCTGTTTGTTAAGGCTGGAGAAGTAAAAGCTATAATTGCTATTTTCAGGTATCCTGGTGAGTGGTTATATGCAAGGCAGTTTCATTCTTTGCAGAGGTGTATTGTAAAAGGACAAGGGGCAATGGTCACACAAATAAAAATTCTGACCAGATGTAGGGAAGAGAAAATAACAGTGAGAGTAGTTAAGCACTGGAAGCATACTGCTCAGGTAGTTTGTGGGATCTCCATCTTCAGAGAAAACTCAGGTAACTTTTAAGTTACTTCTGCTTTGAGTATAAGGCTGGACCAGGTGACCTTCAGAGGTCTCTACCAATATAAATCATTCTATTGTCTGTGACGTCAAGTTACTGTATGAAATTAAGGAAAACTCTAGTTCAATCCAGTACACTAGTGGCAAAAAGACCAATCCTCTTCTGGAAGGAGGATATTAATTTATAATTAACAGAAAATGCTATTTAGTATTAAAGACTGATAGAACAGGCATTTCCTGGCATTGAATAAACTGTTGAGTGCTGAGAAGTATCTGAGAGCCCTTTACTTGGCTTGTTATTAGTTGACAGAAAATGACCGACTTGGAGTGCCCTAGTACTACTGTAGAATCTGAGAACATTTGAAAGAAAAATAAAAAATACATTAGTTGGACTAAATTATTTTTTCAGTTAGATAATGTCAAGATTGTTGAATGTGTGTAACCAAGAGCAGATTTGGGACCACAATTTTTTTTAATTTTCTTTTTTATTTGTTGAATAAATGAAAGTAGATCCTCACATTGCTATGTCTACCGTGTTTATAATAGACAGCATCATTCCTTCCTGATGAAAATCTATTGACTATGTCCTATAATTGTTAAGGGCTGATGCTGTAAGGAGCAGAATGGCAGGATTCCATTCTCATTACCATGCCTCTTGTACCTCTTACTTTCCCTTCAACCACCCATCGCATGTTTCACTCGTATATAACAGATATAGCTACTTCATGATAAAATTACTTGGGGCTATGGAACTGCTGGACAGGGGTAGAGCAGTTGATGTCATCTACCTGGACTTGTGCAAAGCG
>JBAFWW010033593.1:3412-14633 GCA_036873685.1 Agapornis canus | reverse complement strand
AGACGATCTTAAGGTCCCTTCCAACCCTAACTATTCTATGATTCTATGATTCTAATTGGATGAGAGGTAAAGAATTTTTGGCAGTACTAGATCTGTAACTCCATTTAGCTATACATATGTTCTGTATTTAACTTCTTAAATTTACAATTAATATTTTATTTGAATTTTTCCAGAGTTCTAGTCTGTTTGCTAAATACCCTTGAATAGGGAATTGTCATGTTTTTTTTTTAGAGATTAGTAGTCAGAGCTGATATTGAGATGATGGATTATGACATTCATTCATTATTGATACCTTTTGAAAGGTACAAGAAAAAGAAGGGCTCTACTGACCATTAGATGTTTTCACAAAGCATGATTTTTTTATAGCATTTAAATCCTCTGTTTTTCTTCTGAAGATATGTTGAATGTTCACTTTAGAAAAATAACATTAAATAAGAATCCTTTGGAGCTCTTTACTAACGTCTCAATTTTCAGACTTTTTACTTACTGGAATTAAAATTAACCAAAGCTAGTGAGCTTGAGAGGGAGGCTTGAAAAAGATCAAGATCTACTTGCCACATTACATGGGTTTGTGTTTTGTTTGGTTTGTTTTTTTTGTCTCAAAGAACCTGGTATTCTTGATGAATTGCCCCATAACTCAGATTTAGTCTTCATGTCATCACTGCTATCTGTGGGAGTGTGAGAACACAAATGGTAGCCAGGGAGAGGTGGCACAGGCTGGTTTTTTTTTCACTTTAGTACTGATGTCATGAGGACTGGCAAAAAAGAAAAGCATTTTTTTCCATTAAGAGGTGTGACTTTTTTCTCTAGGAGTTGCATATAATTTTAGGTGTATTATTATTAAGACCTGTAGGTAATTAGAAGTATTTAAAGCAGAACATTTGGGGCTCAGCTCTGTTATTTGTATGAAACGTTTGTAGTTTTGTCTAGTAGAATAACTACTGCAGTTACCTACCTGGTTGCCATCGTTTATATCCAAAGGCAAATTCTTTTTCATGTTCCTGTCAGATTAGGAAGTTCTCCTGGCCCCCTTATCCTTGTTCAAATATCCTCTTTCTTCTGCTCTCCTCATTCCTGTCTCAAGTAATATTTACTGTATCATGGCCAAGGCAAGAAAATGGAGTTCACTGAGGACTCACTGACAATTGTTTTGATCTGAAAACTGCCGTGGTTCAGTCTGTTGTCCATTGCCTTCCATGGGGACAGGTTTAGATCAAGGTAGGATTCACATTAACTTGTGAGTCTTCAACCCTATTTTAGTTTGTGGCTGAATGGTTTTCTCTTTAAGCTATTCAACAGATGCCACTCAGAGTGATTTAGTATGTGACTGATGTTAATACAGAAATGCAAAGATGGACTTCAGCTTCTGGTTTTTAGTGTTTTGGTTTGTTTAGTGTTTATGGTCGCATGAATAGATTTTTTTCCGTCAGCAGGTCTGTAGTGTTAAGTAACCAATAAAGCAGTCCCTTGTAGGGGTGGGTGTGCACTTCCTCGCTGTAATTCATCCACTTCATGAAGGACCATTCCTTATGGAAGTGGGGTTTTGGAGACTGTTGCAGTTTGTCAGTGAAATAACAAGACACTAACTGTATTTGCGATACTGGTTTAAGACCTTCTTTCCCCTCCCTCAGCCACATGTGTATTCCTGCATAGCGGTTTGCCATGTTGTCAGATGTGCCTCTCCAGTTGCTCTGTGCTGGTGTAATTTCAGTTGTACTTTTGGGTGTGAAAAGTGTATATGGATGACTGTTACTAAGCTATGGAAAACAGATGACTAAAACTTCATGATTGGTGCTTTATGCATCTTGAATAGCACTGTTATTCCTATTCTCCTCGTGATATTAAGAATCACTTAATTTAAATTCATTTAAATTCACACAGCACATTCCTCCAGGCTTCTCTCTCTGATCAAATTCATTTAAATTTACACAGCACATTCCTCCAGGTTTCTCTCTCTGATCACCTGTTTGATCTTGCCTTAGGCATCCCTTTCCATGTATAGTCTGATCTGAACTAACTTGCTGATGATTATGGGGAAAGGGATACTTTCCCATCATATTTCCGTCACTGAAAGAATTTCTGTTGGGTATGAACAGGGCTATCTTTAGCACCTGACTCTTGCTTTCTGACTTCTTTTTCAGATCAGAAATATTTCTGGACAGAATGGTGCTTCTCATTCCACTGTGTGAATTGGTGACTAAGTTAAAATACGTTGAGGAATATTTATATAATCTCAGAAGATCTGACACAGAGATGCTCTTGTTGCTTGCTTGTTCATAGAATAATGAAAAGTTTGGTGATTTCCTTCAAATTGTATGTATTGGCAGAACAAACTGAGGCACAGATTTCACACAGCATGTGGTATAAACTGCCTTGTTTTCTCATTTTAGAGTGCAGTTAAGATGTTTTATGATATTTTGACTGTATATATTTGATGCTGTAAACTGCTTATAAGATTGTCAAGCCTTTGTAATGTGCTGATGTTACCCTATTAGTAGCTGCATTTTTTCTTTTTTTCCACAGAATCATTTAGCTTGTTGGCATTTAGTTTTACTGCTGACATTTTTTTCAGTGTTAATATGTTGCTATGCAGTTTGACTAGAAAAATGTTATGGTAAGCTGACTGAAATGTCATCCTGTCTTTATTTCCTTATAGGTTTTATGGGCTTAAATAAGCACCTGAATAAGCATTTGAAATGTGTCAGATAATGTAATTTCACATACTTACACGCTTGTTTCAGTTGGCACTTCATGCCATAAAGTGTTTGTATGGCTGTTTGCCTTTCTGAAGCATTTTAAAAATAGTTCTGAACTAGAGTATAAACATATTTCTAAGAGGTATAATTATTAAATTATTTTTGCCAACTAATTTTGGACCAGAGATTTTTTGGCTCTGGAGTGTTTTTCTGATACTGGTTTATGTTTTAGTGATTTACTGTATAAAAAAGTAATGGTGGAAATACTTCATATTTACCCAGTTGGACAGAGAAATGCCCTTCTCATTAGATTTCTTATTAATAGTTTGTAAGAAACCCAATTTTTTGTTGGCCACGATTCATTTTTTCCCTCTGCCATTGGTAATACCTAGGGAAACTTCTTTCCAACCTAAAGAGTGGTAATCACATTTAAATGACATATGCATGGTGATTTTTAATCTAAAACATGTCAGAGACCTAGCCTTATCTATATTATATTTGTATTCCTTGATGCGAGTTGTTTTATTTTTGTTTGTTTTTATTTGGTTGGTTGGGATTTTTTGAATCCATTAAATATTTTAGGAACTACTTAATGAAGCTGCTAGCTACACTAGCTGAAAACAGGGGAAAATATTGCTGTGGTTTGTTCCTGTTAGACCAAATAATTTCATCTTAATGTAAAATGAATATAAGACCTTGTACATAGAGATGAAGGGGAGAGGAGCAGTGATTTGGCAGCTTATTTTTTAGAACTCATTGGATAAAATTTAATCTTGGAGGGGATGGGGTGGGGTGGTGGGAGAAGGTACTAGATGAAGTAGGAGAAACAAGATCAAAGTTGCAGTACAGCAGGCTAGCTACATCCACTTTGAAGGAAGGCTGCATTTTTACATAGACCCATGCATTTACTCATGAAAATGTGTCTTATTGAAAAGGTCACTTTTTCTGACCTCAGTTCCTCAGCTGTTATAGCTTTTCTATTAGTGAAAATGAACAGGCAGTGGGAGTGAAAATGATAGGGTGGTAATGAATCACAGATAATTTTATTACTACATATTCTATTCTTTGGACAGAGTTGCACTATAAAAGTTGAGGGTGCTTAAGCAGAAATAGTAAGTTTTTCTAGTCTTCATAGTGTAGGCATGTGATAAGGCCTACTCAGTTGATCTTAAATCTTTATCTGTAGTTCTGGCATGCCCAGAGTTATGTTTCATAAGCATGGCATGATAATTTAGAATAATTTTGCCAAAATAATGATCTGCTTGGCAATTTTTCTCAATTTTTAGGAAGATTTAAGATTGATAGGAGATATTTAATTTTTTTTGTTTTGGTTTTTTTTTGTTTTGTTTTTGTTTTGTTTTGTTTTTAATTATTATCAGGCCTAGTTCATCATGATTAATTTTTTTTTCTTTGAATACTACAGTTGACCTGCATTGTGTTGTGGAGATGGGAATGAGCTAAATTTTAACCATGTGATCCTTTTTGTTCCACAGTGGGTATGTGAAGGAAAAATATCTCTTTCAGTTTTCTTCTTTAATCAGCAGCTTTCTGCTATTCTGTTGCTAAGAACTTCTGATGGTTACCCTGTGCACTATAAATCTAGATAATGTCTGGAAAAACGGGAGATGCTTCCACTTCCCATGTTTTTTCACGTTCTATTAAGTCATTGTTTTCAATGGAAACCTGCTTGGAGTTCTGTCTCCTGGAGTAACTCATTCTGTGTGAGTGGAAACATTTTCTTTTTCATGTAAGCGTGACTGGGAGGGAGCTGAGTAGGGCCAAATTTTTGATTTCCTAATTCTTCTGTGCTTTGTTAATTACATCACAGTATATTTCCAATACAATAGCTATTTCAGCCTTTCTGTCAGAAGGCCCCGAATAAGTCAGTACTTCTGTGTTTATGTGCCTCTTTAGCATGAGATAATAAAGAGAAATATGCCTGTGATGAGCTAAAGTTTTTCTTACTTAACATCAAGATTGTTATGGGAAGAAGAACAGAGGCTGTAAACATTCTTTTATTATTTGGAAGGGCTCATGCTTTGCTGCACTGTTTGAAAGAAAAAGGAAATTGTCTTCCCTCTGCTTATATTTGTACCAAGTATTCATGAAGTAGCCTTTTAATCTTTTATTAAAGTTCGTTACAGAGATGTCTGAATGCTAGAAGATTCTTGGCACTTAGGAAAAACCCCAATGTATTGAGGCCTATACATATTTTTTTTATTGGAAATTAGTAAAATAAAACATGTTTAGTCTAACAAGATTCGAGTTTTAAAGTAAAAATATATCTATAAACATTTCTCTAAAATGTGTTAGCTGATTGCAGAAGGATTTCAGAATGGTTTGGGCCTCTAGGCATGAACTGAAATATAATTGACAATGCTGCCAAAGATACCAGTGTGAGTGTTAAACCTGGAACTGAATGGTGAGGTCTGGCCATGGCACATTTCTTCCTTTAACCTCTCTGGCACTAAATCCTTTCTGAACACTTTCAATGTTTCCTGTTAGCTTTTACTGAACTGTCAGGCATTCACTGTCCCTTCCTCTTACATTTCGGTTTCCATTATAGGAACCCCTGCACAGCCCAGTAAATTGTCTATGCTGTTTGGTTTGAGGACTAAGATTAGGAATCTGAGTGACTGTTTTCACTGGGTTTCTCCTTGAGACAAACTGTATCTTCCAGAAAGTGCTATTTAGATAAGTTGAAATGACTCTCTAGTAATAAGGTCTCTGCTGCATAAAACTATGAAATGAAATTTTTGTCAGGTTTACAAGTCTGAATTACTCCCAAAGAATAAATTTTTTATAGTGTAAAATGAGAGATGAGTCTTAAGTTACAGAATGGACTCTTGAAAATACCTCCACAGTTGAAACTCCCTGCAAGTGCAAGAGACTACTGAGGAGCTGTAGAGAACAGTCTAGGTTTATTTACAGAGCAATGATCAGGGCCTGTGCTTGAAATGCAGAGACCCCCCACCTGTCCTGAGATTTGTTTAAATAGGGGCTAAAATGTAGGTAGGAAAGGTTCAAGTCTATGAACCTCACCATACCTAGAAGACATCAGCCAAGTGGATAAAATTACTGATCTTTGCACAGTAAGACAGACAGAATGCTCCATTTATGTATGGGCCCAATATAATTGAATAACTAAAAATGGAACATTTTTCTGCTACCTATAAGGGGATACATTTTGAGGATAGGGGTTGGTGCCAAATACTTTCCTGCACTTGATGCATCAGCAGGGATCTGGCTGGTGCCCTTACAAAAACAGAGGACATGTTTACACACATTCAACATCCCCTCTGAGACAGTTTCCTCAAACTGTCATTTGGGTTGTGTTTGGCACCTGAGGTGTTTCAGAGGAAAATACAACACATTCTTGGTTATGTACTAGAGGGAGAGTATTGAGGTCTGCATAGATGAGATTTTGATCTTGGGAAATACAGTAGGTAAAACTGTGAACAGGGGTTTACTATAGCTGAAAGCTGACACCTCACAGGGCAAGCGATGTGAGGTTTGCAGTGCCAAAAAAAATTGAGCCCTGTTGGGTGCCTAAAGATTGCTTTAAAAATCTACCAGTAGTGAAGTATTCTACATGACTAGAGTCATGCAAACTAGTCTGTTAACTAAAGTCATATAGCATGGCATTTTGTATGCGATCCCTTATAATTTAGTAGAGATCAGGGAGTTTACAATTAATGAAATTAAAAGATAATGGGCTCTTTCGGTTAACCAAAATATCTAGTATTTGCCCCACTTTATAGCTCTCTAGATCATGAAAATTACTTATTTTAGGCTGCAGCTTTGTTACATTACCCTTGTCATTTTCTCTTCTCTTGAGATATCTGAAAATAGTTGAAACCAATACATTACGCGTTCGTGATTTTATTTGTTGTGGACACAGAGAATTGGCATACCTACAAAATACTCTGATGTTCATGCCACTGAAAATATTTACCTTTCAACTTTTTTTCTGTCCTGGTTTAGGGACAATCTTTAGTGATATAGTGTAGTTTTTCTTATCCCTGTGCTGAGATCATTATTAAGATCTCATAATTTTGAAGCATGTCAGCATCATCTACATTGTTCCAATATTTCCATGAAGCTCTTGATTTTAAACATGTATTGTTCCTTGTAAGTAGCAATTAGTAGATGATTAAGCAGAAGAATCCTTGTGGTTTAGAAAGCTTGGCTGTATTATTCAGAGTTAGAGCTTGAGCTAATTGAGAATTTTTTGATAAAGTCACTTTAACATAAAACCCTGCCAGTTTGTCAAAACTTTTGATAGAAGTCTACCAGTTTCAATAGAACTGGTTGCTGGAAAACTTTCTTGGCTCCAGGGTACAGTCTGTGGTTAAATCTGACACTACAGTCCAGTTTCAGGATTTGATAGACACAGATATGAGTTCCTGATCATTTACTGAAGTATGTAAAAGTGAAAGTGAAAGTACAGCTGGAGAGAAAACTCTTTAAAAGCCCATAGGCTTATCATTAAAGAACTTTATAACCTAAGAGGCTGAGGGCTTGACTGTGGTGGGTCTGAGCCTCTCTGCCTATGCTCTCAGGACCCATGCCCTGTGTTTAATCCTTGATTAAAGTAGAGATTCCTGCTTTTCTGCAGCACATGAGATATGTTGGGTGACTAGAAAACTATTTCATGTCACTGAAAGTTGTTACAAATAAGGGAACAGTTTCCTTGTCACATTATTTAAAAGAAGCTTTGAATGTAGAAACTTGAGGGCAGTCTTTATTAAAAATACATCTCCTCTTCCTAT
Source organism: Agapornis canus (assembly GCA_036873685.1). Taxonomy (NCBI): domain Eukaryota; kingdom Metazoa; phylum Chordata; class Aves; order Psittaciformes; family Psittacidae; genus Agapornis; species Agapornis canus. The sequence continues at coordinate 7,165 of JBAFWW010033593.1, read as the reverse complement.
ACAATGGATCATTTCTAAGTCCTTCTAAGTCATGTTATCCTGTAGATTGTGTTTTGTTGTGTGAAGGAATAAACTTTACTACTGTTGCATTTGTCTTCCTGTTCAACTATGCAGTGTAAGTGTTGGAACAGCCTAAATATTGATACAGATTGATTTAATGTTTTTTAGAGTTTGGCTTTGTTTTTTGCTGTTTGTTGGGTTTTTTTTTTTTGTATTTTTTTTTTTTTTGTTTTTTTTTTTTTTTGGGGGGGTGAGTTTTGGTGTTGGGTTCGGGTGTTGATTTTTTTTTTTCTTAATAGGGATAGCTCTTTGTAATAAAAATAAAATTCTAGCCTAAGATATAAAATAAGAAATAAATTGGGTGTATACTTCTGTAATATACTTCCACACTGTTAACTAACCAGATAGGACAGTCTTGTAAATGTTACACTGGGTTAATAAAAGGTTGTGCCAGTTTTAAGTTAGTAAAAGTACAACTAAAAGTTTTCAAGTAGAATTTTTAAACTGTCTGACATGACACTTGCCAGAAAGTATCAGAGGACTGTGCCACACTCTCAGCTGATTGATGAGCAAGGCAGCAGCCTTTCTATCTGTGTTCATGGTTTAAGATACTAGATTCCAGAAAAATGCTTGCTTGATAACAAGTAAGACTATGCATTTTGGTTTGAACTATCAGGGGAGTCAGAAGAAAACTCTCAAACCTTAATGGTGTAGAGCAGGTTTTTTTTGTGTGCACAGTTGCAGAGGATGAATTGTAATCCTTCACCTTCCTGTAGTCAAAGCGAATATTAAACAATCCTTGGAGGGGCTTCATTGGGTGAACTCTGAATCTTAGATTTTACATGCAAATCTTGAGGATGTTCTTTGGACATCTATGAAATTATAATCTCCTCCTGCAACTTTAAAACTCTTGAAAATTCATGTAAATCAGACCGGTGTGTGAAATGTACTGCTTGTCAAGAAATGAAAACTCTTAAAAGAATGTTTCTAAACTTCTGCCTTTGTACCTCAGGTCTGCTGCTATAAGGGAGTCATTATTTTATTGCTTTGACTAACACAGCACAGATGGCAGAATTTGGGAAGAACTTGCCAATGGTTCTTGTTGAAATGGCTCACTTTAAAGAAATTATTTACTTGGATATAAAAAACAAAGCCTGATTTGGTAGAGATTTTGTAACATACATGTGGAAAATAAATGGAAATCCTTGAGATCAATATCAGTCTTAAGTGTGGATACCATCAATTTTACTGAGTGGTGGGAGTCTTAGAACCTCGAAGAGGAGAAAAGCTTACTAACAGTGGAAATACACTCGTTCAGGAAAAAAAAAATCATTAAAGTGCCTAGTTAGGTCTGATCAAAAACACACTGATGAAAATACTGGCAAAAGAAAAGACAAAGATTTATTGTATCAAGCATTGAGTTGTATTCTGAAACACTTGCATTTCCATGGGCTGAGGATTAGTGGAATAAAACATTTACTTAGAAGTGGGGTGAACATGCAGCCATTATGCCAGTTATGGCATATTTGCAGAGAAAAGGAAATGTTTTGCAGGCAAGGATGGGTTGCCTGGGATACATGACTGATTCCCTATACTGCTGTAGGCTGGATTTCAAAGAATAACTCCACAGTGCCAGACATAACATGATTGACTGCCACCTACAAAAACACAACAAAGAGGAGGATACACCTTACCTAAATATAACCTTTCAAATGCATCATAGATATGTACAGAATTAAAATGAATCACTAGCTGAAGGTGCTGTTCTTTCTGTGCTCGGTGCAGGGGCTGCCCACACAGTGGGTTTAGCTCTTTTTTAGAACTGAAAAAGAGTAGGACTGTTACTAAAACCAGTTTTCTCAGAGTTTTGACAGAAATAGTGTGTTTAGATGTTAATATTTATGAGTAGCTAGGGAGTTTACCAAAGACTTGCAGCTGATAGTTTTTAAAGAGCTCATCTTGTAGCAGATAGCAGTATTGATCCCAGAATAATCTGAAGATACTATTTCATCTGTTTTCTAAAGTAAATTGATCAATAGATCATAAAACAAACCTGTGTTATGGATCACACTAAACTAAACGTCAATATTGGTTACTACTAAATGGTAATATTAGTGGGTTTATTGGCAGTAAGGAGATAAGGTAATTGGACTGGCTAGGGGCATAGTAAAAAGAAGCTAAGGGGGGAAAACCTAAACACCAATCATTCCTAAAAGAAGAAAAGGACAACTGTGATTATCAAAGAAATGTTACAGCTGAAAAGCCTGAATGTATAAAGCAGGAGGCTAAAACATGTCAAAGCAAGGTATTACTTATAGTCTACTTCAGAGTCTTTTGAATTATCTTAGAAGAACCTTTACTTGAGTGCTTTTTGCATCTGACTTAATTGTAGAAGTTAGAAATAATGTTTAGGTCAAGCTTTTGATAATTGGTTAACAACTTAATACAGGGTAAAGCATGGGACATTTTCATATGGTGTATTTTCTCATGGTGTATTTTCTCTTCTGGAGTTTTCTTATTTCTATATTATTTTCAAGATACACAGACTTAAAACTCAATAAAAAAACAAAACCACAATAGTTTATATTACTTCCTTCAAGTGATTTTTGCTTTGCCTTATTGTCAGGAGAACAACACAAGACAAACATAAAGAAAAAAGGCAAGAACATGAACTGTACAAAGCATTTATAGGAAACATATAGGAAATCAGCTTTGATGTTGTTAATAAAAGAGCATGTGGAAAATCTAGCAATAGCATTTCAAAAAATAGTACACATATAAATCATTAAAAAGCAAACAGGGCCAGATGCTGCTGATACAATTTCAGCTTTGTCTAATGTGTGAGGCAGGTGCTTTCTGTAGTGTGTGCATGGACATTGATTTTGCATTCATGTAATTTGGGACAGGATTGGAGCTTTTTGTGGGTAGTACCCATTCTATGCAAAAGAAACCCAGCCAAGGTAAGGAACAGGAGAGGATAAAGGTGCATCGGCACCTGTGAGGTGAATCTTGTGTCCACCATGTGTGTGTTGAGAAGCCTAGAAAAAAACCCTACTTGTAGCAGAAAAGCTGGAAGAAAATCTAAGTGTTCGTTAATTTTGTTTTGCTAGTTTAAATGTTTTAGGTTTACTTAATTTTGTTGAAGCCATCTAACCAGCTTTTATTTCCTACCCTGGACAGCACATGAATGTTCCCTTTTATCTCCTATGTTTAAAAGATGGACCTTTTAAATCAATTTCTCATCTCCTCGGGGTAGAAAGCTTGGGCTGTCTGCTCAACTCCTAGGACTACCTACCTCTGACAAGTTACTTTTAGGTTCTCACTGTAGTCACTGTGAGGAGAGGACTCAGGTGAATTCTGAGTTTTCTTGATACCTGCTTGCAGTTATTTTTGAAGATCCTGCATTATGGAAGTCTTTAAGATTTCTAGACTTTCAGCTTAAAGTCTTGTAAATAATTTTGGTTTGGTTTTGGTTTTGGTTTTTCCTGATTTTCCAGTCTGAAATAGAGCTGTGTTGTGTTTAAATTTCTAAATGTATAAAAATGAATAATGAAAGATCAGATTTCAGTTACTTTTCCAGGAAAAAAAAAAAATAGTGAATGAAAGGAGGTCAAATCTATTCAACAATATGAATATATAAATATATGAGCCTTTTTTTTTTTTTTTTTTTTTTTTTTTTTTTTTTCTCTATTAGATTTTTTTTCTTTTTTGGGTAGGTGGGTGGGGGAAAAATGGAAAGGAATCCATTGTGGT